>CANTUT010000399.1:2500-90000 GCA_947687605.1 Reutealis trisperma
CAGTCAACACAACCGGTCTTCATTTCCAGGAAAGATAAAATTATTGAAGTTATTTTTAATAGAAAACCTATGTGTGAAGCTAATCCATCCTCATCAGCTTTTCCAACTCAGTTCATGATGACTCCTTGGCCCCAAGAAGAAAATGTTCCCATAGTGGCTTTTGATAAGTATGGTAGACCAATCTATGCTTTTGAGAGAGACAACCATTGTTATTGGGACAAGTGTGATTGTGATGACTGTTATAGATCCTCTTTAGAGGAAGGTTGTGAAAAATATTGATTAAATAAATATTTATAAGAGAATTATCAAGTGGGTTGATGAAAAATAAAAAATTTTATGACATAACTCATAAGCTATATTATGAATTGTATATGTATAAGTGGGTTCTACGGGTGTGGGTGACCTTATGTCTCCCCAGGTTCTAGGACCATCATATCTCTGAAGTTGGGATGTGACAGAGGTGGTATTAGAGCTAAAGGTTTTTCTTTGTTGCCATTTGACTAGTGTCAAGGTGGTATCAAAGTTGTAGTTTTTAAAAGTCTAGTTTGGACTTGTCTATGTATTGGGTTAAATAAGTATAATCCTAGAGTATAGGAATTTTCCTGTCATGTCATTTGTAGTCTATTACTAGCATAGTTCTACAAAATCCTAATAGGTTTTAGTAATCCTGATACCACCTTTGTCACATCCCAATTTGAGAGATATGACGGTCCTAAAACATAGGGAGACATAAGGTCACCATGCCTATAGAACCCACTCATGCATATAATAAAACCTTTTATAAAGGAAAAACCTCAAGTGGCTGAAGCTAAAAATATACTTTATACAATCCATAAGGAAATAATAATAAGACTTCAAGTAATGTCACCAACATGATATTCTAAAATAAAATTCCCATAATAATTCCCGGAGCATCTAAGGACTCATCATAGCATGGTATTATTAAATTTTGACAAGGGAATTTTCCAAACGGAGTAGATAGCTTGAGCGATCACCTTGCCTCCTCATAATGCTCACCTGGAACCACACAAGGAAAAAGGGGTGAGATAAATGATCTCAATGAGTAAACAATACAACTTATACAATAACATATATCCCTTAGAAGGTTTCATCATAATTTATGATTCACAGTTCATTGCTTGCAATTTAACAAGGTTTATAGAAATCAACTTATAATTCATAACATATATAGAGTGGGGGTTACTACCTTGTCTGCTTGTAATATAATATAGAGTGAAGGCTACTGCCTTGTCCACTCATAACATAATATAGAGTGAAGGTTGCTGCCTTGCCCACTCATAACATAATATAGAGTGAAGGTTGCTGCCTTGTCCACACATAACTTATAATATGTAAAGTGAAGGTTGTGGCCATGTTCACACATAACTCATAACATATAAAGTGAAGGTTGTGGCCATGTTCACACATAACTCATAACATATAAAGTGAAGGTTGAAGCCATGTTCACATATAACTCATAACATGTAAAGTAAAGGCTGCTGCCATGTTCACACATAACTCATAACATAATTCATAACATATAAAGGTAACAGTAGCATTGAAGGATACAATCACATGTAACATAATAGCAATAGAAGTTTATCTTATTTAACAAAAGATGAACAATAATGTAATTATAGAAAAAAAAATATAAGTTAGGGCAATAATCACTAAGGCCTTATCGTTGGATAATCAAAAATGGTTTTGGACCAATTGTCCTTTGGCAACCCAAGTTTATAAAGAAATCATTAAAATAGAAAAGAACTTGGATTTCAAGATATCAAAGGTTCACAAAACATTATAGCTTGCACTTACAACTTGAAACATAATGTTTACTTATACTTGTAATATGAACACAGTATTTACTTACCTTGTGGTTCCTTCGCTCCTAGTACACATAGCCCTTTTGAACTTTTAAAACTCCTCAAGCTCTAATGCAATATTTAATTCAATACTTAGTATTTAATTAATCATGATGCTATCCTATCCCAAACTACCTCATGCACATATAACATTCACATATACTTAGAGTTGCACATATAAGTGCACCTCATTCACTTGCACATATCATGTTGACTTTAAAAGTCTTGTACACTTAATCTTTATAGTCCCATATGAAAATACATAATAATTCATATCAATATCTTTCTAAGGTCAACACAATATCATTATCTTAATATCAATTCACTTTAACAATCATCTTAGTACACTTAACACTTCCATATATGTCAACTTAACAAATAACCTTCAAGTGTCATGCTTATCTCTTATGACCAATTCATTCAATCAATCTCTTCATCAATTCAAGATCATTAATTCATTATCAAGTCATCATACAACCTACTTCCATATTATCCAATCACATTCACATATTAATCACAACATAAGGTTAAGATACCTTAAGTATACCAAATTACCTCTAGCCTTGTCTAGAGTCATTCCTTCAACCAACATGCAATTTAACCATTTATCATATATACATACATGTCAATAATCATTAAAATACGTCGTATAAAAATTATAGACATTGGAATAACAATCCTAATGTAGGCCGAATGCTCTATTCAAAGAAAAACCTAAATTTTCTTATTCTTGGCACTTTCTGTCTATTACAGTAATATGTAAAAATATGGTTTGAACCAAGATTTTTTATGTAATCAAAACAAAAACCATTTTAGAACATAAACATGTAGGAATCGGCTCACATATACATTCATGTGTATGAAAATTTCCAACTTTAAGTTTTAGGATGAAAAACCATGAGTTTTTTTGTTTTTGGTATTTTCTAGTCATTATAGTAATATCTAAACAGGTGGTTTAAACCATTATTTTTCATTCAATCACAGCAAATATTAGTTTAGAACATCCACATGTATGAATCGGTAGCCATTGATCATAATTATGCATAAACCATACCAAGGGGGCAATTTCTATATCATTGCATTCTAAACTGATTTTTGATGTATTTAAATGAAAAATATTGAATTAAATCATATTTTTGCATGTTACTGTGATGATCAAAAAGTTTCAAAAAATAAAAGAATTCAAGATTTTTATGCTAGAACTTAGAAGTTGGAAAATTCTATGATTACTTATACATATGGCTGCCAATTTGTATATGGATGGATTCTAATATGATATTTGTTTTATTTGGATAAGAAATAACAATTTAAATCATGTGTTTGCATATTGCTGTAATGAATGGAAAGTGCGAAAAGCATCATGATTTGTATATTTAACGCTTGAGTTCACCCTAAACCTTGAAACTTGGAATTTTCATACATAATTATGATCAATGGTTGCTGATTCATACATATGGATGTTCTAAACTGATATTTACTATGATTGAATGAAAAATAATGATTTAAACCACCTATTTACATATTGCTGTAATGATCGGAATATACCAAAAACAAGAAAACTCATGGTTTTTCATCCTAAAACTTAAAGTTGAAAATTTTCATGCATATGAATGTATATGTGTGCCAATTCCTATATCTATGTTCTAAAATGATTTTTGTTTTGATTACATGAAAAATCTTGGTTCAAACCATGTTTTTACATATTACTGTAATAGATGGAAAGTGCGAAGAATAAGAAAATTCAGGTTTTTCTTTGAATAAGGCACTCAACCTACATTGATATTTTTATCCCAATGTCTATAATTTTTTATGTGATGTATTTTGATAATTATCGACATGTATACATATATGATAAATGGTTAAATTGCATGTTGGTTGAAGAAATGACTATAGACTAGTCTAGAGGCACTTTGGTATACTTAAGGTATATTAACCTTATGTTGTGATTAGAATGTGAATATGATCGCAAAATATGGAATTAGATGTTATGATGACTTGATAATGAATTAATAGTCTTGAATTGATGAAGAGATTGATCAAATGAATGGATCATAAGAGTCAAGCATGACACTTGAAAGGCAATTGATAAGTTGACATGTATGGATGTGTTAAGTATACTAAGATGATTATTAAAGTTAATTGATATTAAAATAATGATATTATGATGACTTTAGAAAGGTATTGACATGATTGTAATGTGTTTTCGTTTGGGCCTATAAGGGCTAAGTGTGCAAAATTTTTAAAGTCAACATGATATGTGCAAATGAATAAGGTACATTTATATGTGCAACTCTAGGTATATGTGAATGTTATATGTACATGGGGTAGCTATGAGATAGGATAGCATCATGATTAAATAAATACTAAGTATTAAATTAAATATTATGTTAGAGCTTGAGGAGCTTTAGAGATTTAAAAGGGCTACATGTACAAGGAGCAAAGGAACCATAAGGTGAGTAAACACTGTATTCATGCTATAAGTGTGAGAACATATTATGTTCAAGTTACAAGTATAAGTTATCATGTTATGTGAACCTTTGATATCTTGAAATCCAAGTTCCTTTCTATTTTAATGATTTCTTTGTAAGCTTAGGTTTCCAAAGGACATTTGGTCCAAAACCATTTTTGATTACTCAACTATAACAAAGAACCTTTGTGATTATTGCCCTAAGTTACATTCTTTCTGGAACTACACTATTATTTGTCTTTTGTTTAGTAAGTTAAACACCTACAATGCTACTGTTATCTTTATATGTTTATAAATTATATTATGAGTTATGTGTGAACATGGCAGCAGCCTTCACTTTACATGTTATGAGTTATGTGTGAACATGGTAATAACATTCACTTTACATGTTATGAGTTATGTATAGATAAGGCAACAGCCTTCACTCTATATTATGTTAAGAGTGGACAAGGCAGCAACCTTCACCCTATATTATGTTATGAGCAGACAAGGCAGCAGCCTCCATTTTATATGTTATGAGTTATAAGTTGATTTCTGTAAATCTTGTTAAATCGCAAGCCATGAACTATGAAAAATAAATTATGAACTATAAGCTATGAATCCTTCTAAGTAATATATGTTATTGTTTAAGCTATGTTGTTTACTCATTGAGATCATCTATCTTACCCCTTCTTCCTTGTGTGGTTCCAGGTGAGTAGTATAAGGAGGCAAGGCGATGACTCAAGCATCTTACTTCTCTTACAAAATTCCTTGTCTAAGATAATTAGTTTAATATGTTATGAAGAGTTATCCTTAAGCACTCTAGGAATATTTATTTTTGGATGTTTATTTTGAAATGTTATCTTCTAAGATTTTAATTGGATTCTAAATATTATTTCTTTATGGATTATGTTTAAAATATATTTCAACTATGCTTTCGCAACTTAAGGTTTCTAAAAAAAAAAAAAGGTATAAAAAAGGGATTTATTTAGTTAATGTAAGAGGTTTTGGTATGATCCTAGGCAGTATTTGCATAAGTATAAGTGGATTTTATGGGCGTGGCTGACCTTATGACTCCCTATATTCTAGGATCATCATGTCTCTGAAAGTTGGAATGTGACAAAGGTGGTATTAGAGTAATAGGTTTTCCTTTGTTGCCATTTGACCATTGTCAAGGTGGTATCAGAGTTGTAGTTTTTTTTAAAGTTTATTTTAGACTTATCTATTTATTAGGTTAAATAAATATAATCCTGAAGCATAGGAATTTTCTGTCATGTCATTTACAGTCTATCACTAGCATAGTTCTGTGAAATCCTAGTAGGTTTTAGTAATCCTTGTTATTGTTGTGCGCCTTATGATTTTCTCTTTAGATGACTAAAAAGATTACCGCTACTAGAGGACCATGACCTAGAGCACCATGTGTGGCATGCAAGAGGACATAGAGAGAGATATTCAAGAAGGTCGCGCCTATGATCCACCAGAAAAAGAAGACTCCTGCAATGCAAATGATGTTAATTGATTGCCTTGCGATTTAGTATGCATTGATTTCTTTTATTGCCTATGACAGGATTGACTTATTTATGATAGGGAAATTCATGATGTTATAAGTTATATGGTACATGATTATGATACATTGTACATGCTATGATATATGATAAGTAATATGTGATATGTGTCTTGTGATATGATATGATGGGTACTCATGAAAATGCATGATAGGTATGATATTTTGATAGAGGGGTTAAGTGGAGTTGAAAGAGAAGTTGACTAAGTTTTTATCTAATTTAGATTAATGATTGATGGGTATAATGTTTTGATGTATGAAATGCTTATGTGTTACAATGGTTGGATATATGAATTATATGGAGTTAATAAATGGAAATTTTGATTGATGCCATAAGAAAAGGAATGATGTGCAGTAATGATTAGTGGGTGAATAAAATAAATCAGTTACATTATATATCTATAAGTATATGATATGAAGTAATTAAAGTACGATATGAAGTAATTGAAGTATATTAAGGAAATTGTGACCTATATGCTACCATATAGACTAGAACAACAAGAATGCTTTGAATTTCTCTATCACTGATATAAATATCAAGTATAGTCAAAGGAAGAATATTAATATAGTGTGATCTAAAAGAAAAAGGTATTATTCCCATTCGAATTTCTAGGGCAAGATGCTTGATTGATTCTGGTACTACGCATTCACTTGTGTCTCCATATTTTGCTAAGAGTCTTGGTAGAAATAAGGAATTAATTAATGAATCCTTAGTAGTGTCAACTCCTTTAGGAATGATGATGGAATTAAAGTATATGTTTAAGGACTATGAGGTAGACATGGATGGATGGAAACTTCCTGTGGAGTATTAAAATTTGGTATCTTAGAATTTGATGTGAACTTGGAATGGATTGGCTATATGAATATGGAGCTTGTATGAATTGTAGAGAAAAACAATTAGAATTTTGAACTAAGGATGGGAGATATTGGTGTATTAAGGAAATACCTATGATTAAAGTCTACTAGCGTAATCATGGAATGGATGAGTATACTTAGGAAGCCAAGGAAGGGATGCGATAGAAGCATCCCTAGTTTTTCGAAAACATATGAGCAAGTATTGGAAATTGAGGACAAATTTCTTTTAAGAGGGGGAGACATAAAAGGATAGGTATTCTAATGCTAATAAAAAGATAAGTACGATGCTACGCAGTTTTGAAAATTTAATAGTTTTGAATATACCTGAAAGGCATTTGAGTCCTTTGGATGAGAAATGTTTTAAGGTGTTAGACACAATAATGTTCAATTGAGGTTACTGGAAAATTTGGTCTCGATCTTTAGTACGGGAAGAGTTTTTATTGAGATAACCTAGAATGGCATAGAGTTAGAAAGATATAATAGTTGCATAGAGATTTCATTGAATGTTGATGGTATTAGAAGGTTTATTATTTTAAGATGGATAAGTTAAATGATTAGGAATGTGAAATATAGCAAGATGTAAGTGGAAAATCTAAAGTAAGATGATTACGAGCTAAATGTATAAAATTTCAAGGCGTTAGGTAATTAAGTCATGATAATGGTATATATATTATACAAAAAGAGAGTAAGTCTGAAATGGTTATAAGAAGTCTATCTAGGATTATAAATTAATAGAATGCAAGTTCGTTTGAGATATGATATATATAAGAATGTTTGTTAAGTTTAAATATGTTTTTATTGATGAATGGAGTGTAGAAATTGTAATGTTAGCAAGGTATTAAATACAAAAATATCTATTGAGGTTGTAATAGATTAAGTAATAATTATTAATATGGAAAGAAAATTATCAAATATTAATTGGAGTTATTAATTTGGAATTATTTATTGGATTCTTATATCACTAATGTGATAAATAATGAATGGAAGTGGTGATTAAGGTATTAGTATAGACGTTAATATTGATAGAGATATAAGGAAAATAAATGCTTGGAATTATATTTGATTAAAGGTGACATTAAAGGTTATATTACTTTTGTTCAAGGTTAAGGGATACAAAATTATTAAGGATTAGTTTAAGATTTGTTTAAACAAAAGATTAACATAGGTGTAGCTTAAGCTGAAAGTTTATTAGTGTGATTTTTGATAGATTGTGAGAATGTGCCTTACTGTATTTGATATGTTAATTGTAGTTACGTACTGTGTTTGAGTGATGCAGCGGAAGTGTGGTGGAGAAGTTAAGTAGAGTGTGTTGTGAGATTAGATTTGAAAATTCGAGAATAAATTTTTTTAAAGGAGAGAATGTAATAACCCGCATCAACCTTAGGAGTTTTCATGACAAATTGTTTGAATCTAGGGTTATTGTGATAAAATGTGTGCCTTTAGGAAAATTCATGTGTGATGTGATTTATGGGTATGTGACATGTTAAATTAATTTTAATATACCTAATATGAATTATTATTATGAAATAAATAATTCAAATGAAGTGCATTAGTATGAAATAATTTATTTTTCATAAAATGAATTTTCATGCAAAAAGACAAATTTAAAGCATAAATTAATTTTATGAGTATTTTTAAATAAATGTTTTGGGAAAATTTCAATGAAAATAATAAAAAATATTTTATTTTTAATTACTTATAATTAGCCCCAAAATTAATTAAAAAGCCCAAATACCCAAAAGCCCATTACACTAAAATACTCCTAACCTAACTCATTAAGGGTAATCTTGGAAATCGTCCAAAGCCCTACATATAAATATATAAAATTTGGCCAGCCCTTCATTCTAGTAGCCATCACTCTATTATTTCATTATTTTTGGCAGAAAAATTCTCCCAAAATTGTTCTCTCTATAGAAATTCACAAAACACCTTTAACTTTGTGATTTCTTAACCGTATTCGTAAGTTTTTATTTCCTTTCAATTTCTTATCTGATTTTTGTGAAATAAATTATAAGAAAATTATTTTGAACTGAATGTTTATTGATAAAATTTGGCCTAGGTGATTTCTTGAGAGAGAAATCAATTTTTCTACCGAAAACACTAACCTCTCTATGCGATTTTTCTCAAGGTAAATCCTACAACTCAAAATTGAAATTTTTATGCATAAACATTACCAAGAGGGGGCAATTTTTACATGCTTCTATTCTAAACTAATTTTTGATGTGTTTAAATAAAAAATATTGAATTACATAATATTTTTGTAAATTATTGTAATGACTAAAAAGTTTAAGAAAACATGGAAATTCAAGATTTTCGTTTTAGAACTTAAAAGTTGGAAAATTCTATAATTATATATACATATGGTTGCCAATTTGTGCATGAATGAATCCTAAACTGATATATGTTTTCTTTGGATGAAAAATAATGATTTAAATTATGTGTTTGCATATTAATATAATGATCATAATATACTAGAAAGCTAGAAAACTCATGATTTTCATTCTAAACTCTAAACTTGGAATTTTCATGCATGAGAATTGTCCATGTCTGCCGATTGGTGTGTATTGATGTTCTAAATTGATATTTGTTGTGATTGAATGAAAAATAATAGTTTAAGACATTTGTTTACATATTACTGTAATGACCAGAAAGTACCGAAAACAAGAAAGGTTTATGGTTTTCACCCTAACACCTAAAGTTGGAAAATTTTCAGGCATATGGATTTATATATGTGCTGATTCCTACATGTTTATGTTCTAAAATGATTTTCATTTTGAATACATGAAAAATCTTGGTTCAAACCATGTTTCTACATATTACTGTAATAGACAGAAAGTGCAAAAAGTAAGAAAATTTAGTTTTTCCTTTAATGGAGCATTTGGCTTACATTAGGATTCTTATCCCAATGTTTATAATTTTTATGGGATGTTGATTATTGATATGTATGTATGAATGATAAATGGTTAAATTGTATGTTGGTTGAAGGAATGACTTTAGACAAGACTATAGACAATTTAGTATACTTAAGGTATCTTAACCTTAGGTTGTGATTAATATACAAATATGATTAGATAATATGGAAATAGGTTGTATGATGACTTGATAATGAATTAATGATCTTGAATTGATTGAATAAATTGGTCATAAGAGATAAGCATGACACTTGGAAGGTTATTGGTTAAGTTGACATATATGGAAGTGTTAAATGTATTAAGATGATTGTTAAAGTGAATTGATATCAAGATAATGATATTATGTTGACCTTAGAAAGGTATTGACATGAATTATAATGTGTTTTCATATGGGCCTATAAGGGCTAAGTGTGCAAGACTTTTAAAGTCAACACGTTATGTGCAAGTGAATGAGGTGCACGTATATGTGCAACTCTAAGCATATGTGAATGTTATATATGCATGGGGTAGTTATGGGATAGGGTAGCATCGTGATTAAATAAATACTAAGTAGTCAATTAAATAAGTATTGAAAATTCCTATGTGATACCACTTTGTCACATCCTAACTTTTAGAGACATGATGGTCCTAGAATATGAAGAGACATAAGGTCACCTACGCTTATAGAACCCACTTATACTTATACAAATACTGCTTAGGATCATACTAAAACCTCTTACATTAACTTAAATAAACCCCTTTTTTTTATAACTTTTTTTTAGAAACCTTAAGTTGCGGAAGTATAGTTGAAATATATTTTAAAGATAATCCATAAGGAAATGATATATAGAATTCAATTAAAACCTCAGAAGATAACATTTCAAAATAAACATCCAAAAATAAATATTCTCAGAGTGCCTAAGGATAAATCTTCATAATATATTAAACTAATTATCTTGGACAAGGAATTCCCTAAGCAAAGTAGGATGTTTGAGCTATCGCCTTGCCTCCTCATACTATTCACCTGGAACCACACAAGGAAGAAGGGGTGACATAGATGATCTCAATGAGTAAACAACATAGCTTAAACAAAAATATATATTACTTAGAAGGTTTCATAGCTCATAGTTCATAATTTATTTTTCATAGTTCATGGCTTGCGATTTAACAAGATTTACAGAAATCAACTTATAACTCATAACATATAGAGTGGAGGCTGCTGCCTTGTCTGCTCATAACATAATATAGAGTGAAGGCTGTTACCTTGTCCACATATAACTCATAACATGTAAAGCGAAGGCTGCTTCCATGTTCACACATAACTCATAACATGTAAAATGAAGGCTACTGCCATGCTCACACATAACTCATAACATAATTTATAACATATAAAGGTAACAATAGCATTGTAGGTGTTTAACTTACCAAACAAAAGATAATTAATAGTGTAGTTCCAGAAAGAATATAACTTAGGGTAATAATCACAAAGGTTCTTTATTATAGTTGAGTAATCAAAAATGGTTTTATACCAAATGTCCTTTGGCAACCCAAGCTTACAAAGAAATCATTAAAATAGAAAGGAACTTGGGTTTCAAGATATCAAAGGTCCACATAACATGATAACTTGTACTTGTAACTTGAACATAATGTGTACTCACACTTGTAGTATGAACACAGTGTTTACTCACCTTATGGTTCCTTTGCTCCTAGTACATGTAGCCCTTTTGAACCTCTAAAGCTCCTCAAGCTCTAATATAATATTTAATTTAATACTTAGTATTTATTTAATCATGATGCCATCTTATCCCATAGCTACCCCATGTACATATAATATTCACATATACTTAGAGTTGCACATATAGATGCACCTCATGCATTTGCACATATCATGTTGATTGTAAAAGTCTTGCACACTTATCCCTTATAGGCTAAAAAAAAATACATTACAATCATGTTAATATCTTTCTAAGGTTATCATAATATCATTTTCTTAATATCAATTCACTTTAATAATCATCTTAGTATACTTAACACATCCATACAAGTCAACTTATCGATAGCCTTTTAAGTGTCATGCTTAACTCTTATGATCCATTTATTCAATCAATCTCTTCATCAATTCAAGACCATTAATTCATTATCAAGTCATCATAACATCTATTTCCATATTTCCCAATCACATTCACATTCTAATCACAACATAAGGTTAATATACCTTAAGTATACCAAAGTGCCTCTAGGCTAGTCTATTGTCATTCCTTCAATCAATATGTAATTTAACCATTTATCATACATACATGTATGTTAATAATCATCAAAATACATCATATAAAAATTATAGACATTGGGATAAAGATATCAATGTAGGCCAAATACCCTATTCAAAGAAAAACTTGAATTTTCTTATTCTTCGCACTTTTCGTCTATTACAGTAATATGTAAAAACATGGTTTTGGCCAAGATTTTTCATGTAATCAAAACAAAAATCATTTTAGAATATAAACATGTAGGAATCGGCTCACATATACATTCATATGCATGAAAATTTCTAACTTTAAGTTTTAGGATGAAAAACCATGAGTTTTCTTATTTTCGATATTTTCTAGTCATTATAGCAATTTGTAAATAGGTGGTTTAAACCATTATTTTTTATTCAATCATAGGAAATATCAGTTTAAAACATCCACATGTATGAATCGGTAGCTATTGATCATAGTTTCAAGGTTTAGGGTGAAAATCACTAGTTTTCAAGCTTTTCGCACTTTTCGTTCATTACAGCGATATGCAAACACATGATTTAAATTATTATTTCTCATCCAAAAAAAACAAATATCATATTAGAATCCATCCATATACAAATCAGTAGCCACATGTATAAATAATCATAGAATTTTCCAACTTCTAAGTTATAACACAAAAACCTTGAATTCCTTCGTTTTCTGAAATTTTTGATCACTACAATAATATGCAGAAATATGATTTAATTCAATATTTTTCATTTAAACACATCAAAAATCCATTTAGAATGCAATGATATAGAAATCACCCCCTTGGTATGGTTTATGTATAAAAATTTCAATTTTGAGTTACAAGATTTACCTTTGTAGAAATCGTGTAGAGAGATTAGTACTTTCGGTAGAAAAATTGATTTTTCTCTCAAGAAATTACCTAGCCCAAATTTTATCAGTAAAATTCAGTAAATATTCAGTACAAAACAATTTTTCCAAAATTAGTTTCATAAAAATCAAATAGCAAATTGAAAGAAAAAGAAAAATTTACAAAACGGTCGCGAAATCGCAAGTTTAAAAGGATTTTTATGAATTTCAGTAGAGAGAAATATTTTCAGAGAATTTTTCTATTAAAATAATGAAATAACAGGATGGTGGCTGCTGAAATGAAGGGCTGGCCAAAATTTAGGTTAAATATTAGGGTTTTGGATGAAATTTCCAAGATTACCCTTAATGAGTTAGGTTAGGAGTGTTTTAATGTAGTAGGCCTTTGGGTATTTGGGCTTTTTAATTAATTTAGGGCTGATTATAGGTAATTAAAAATAAAATATTTTTTTATTATTTTTTGTAAAATTCCCCCCAAAACATTCATTTAAAAATTATTTTAAAATACTCATAAAATTATTTTTATGCTTAAAAATCGTCTTTTTGCATGAAAATTCATTTTTCGAAAAATAAATTATTTCATGCTAATACATTTTATTCAAATAATTTATTTTACAATAATAATTCATATTAGACATATTAAAATTAATTTAATATGGCCCAAACTCATAAATCATGTCACACATGAATTTTCATATAGTCACACAATTTGTCATAATAATCCTAAATTCAAATAATTTGTTACTAAAACTCTTAGAGTAGATGTGGGTTGTTACAAAGGTGATCTCTATAGAAAAAAGCTAAGGAAGTTTTTAATTGCTAGATGCAAACAACAGGTTTATTGAAGGAAGAATGATTATGATAGAGGCCCCACTACTTTGTCAATTGACCGAATCTCTAAATTGTTATCTCTAGATTATATTCCTCCTTCTTTTATAGGATACTGTAGAGGTTCTTTGCCACTTGAAAATAAACGAAGCATCAAGAAGGCTCCTTTGCCATGTTACAAACAAGCTCTTAAAGTCATCCATAATGAATCAATCTCAAAATCTGTTCTAGTTTGTTACATGTTCCAACCATTCATTACATAGTATGAAGAAGACTTTCCTTCCTTGGTAGACACAACAAACCCCAACACTAATATAAGGACTACTCCTTATGTTAAGAATCCTATTGGAGTAAATGCTGAAGGAAAACCTTTATCTGTGTCCTCATCAGAAGCAGTGCTTAATTGGCAGATAGAGAATGCTCAAGCTCAAAATAGAGTTCTCAAAAGAATTAAGAGACGTGTCGAATAGATCTCTCATTAGGTCAATAACATAGACACTCACATGACCAGCCAGGCAAAAGCAGCACTTAATCTCTATTTGCCTCTACAGTCCAAATTGGAGGTAAAAATGGAAGAAATGAAGATCTTAATAAAAGAAAGAGGATTCTCACACCCGCTTCTTTATAAAGAAAGTGAGATTGATCATATAAAATAGCAAATAGCAGCCCTAGAATAAGCCATAAAAGAAGATAGTTCCCATCCTTTTACCTCTACCTTATTTTCTCTTCATACCAAAAGACCATCTGTTATTATATCTACTCCCCAAAGTACCTTACCAACCTTACCTTTGGCTGATCTTGAATATTTTGGTTACAAACTAGAAGTAACCAGAAGAAAAGAACAGTCCATTCCTCAAACCTCTAAAACCCCAATTTCCTTAATTGAAACAACACCAAAACAACCACCTTCATCTCCACAAACACAGAAACCCAAACCTCTAGATCCATAAAAGAAACCCATGGATCCTTCAGATCAATTAATGATAAATCCCCTTACCAATTTCCTTGATGATTGTTTGGATTCAAAAAAAAGGTCCAAACCAGGCTGTTATGATTTCACAAGAACTTTCCTCAGAAGATTATTCTTCAGAAACAAAATTAGAAACTCTTGGGTCAGAATCAGAAGAAGAGCCAATGATCCCATATGCCTTTATGGCAGACCCTCTAGAAAGTTCCACAACAAGACATCAACATTCATCAAGTCCTAATGTTTCAGAATATTTTAAAGATTCAGGACCTACTCTAATGAATCATGAGCCATCCTACACATTTCCTCTTGAACCTACTGATACAAGTGAATTCTGGCAAAATATCCTTAAAATAGATACAAAGTCTTCACAGTATTTTACTTTAGATGATATTGCTCTAGAACAATATGCTTATAGGATAAAGGAATTCAAGGCTTGGCTAGAAGTTCAAATGGTTGAACCAGACATGACACAAAGACAGGTAAATGAAGATTTCATTCACAAATGTGTTGGCAAACTTGCAGATTGGTATCTCAACCTAGGCGAATTATCAAAAATCCAACTGCACTACTCTAATTCTGCCACTTTCATATGTCATATTCAAGCACAGTTTATTGGATTGCCAATAGAAGATCTTGAAAACATCAGGAAGGATTACTTCAAGATGAAATGCTATTCCCTTTAGAAGAAAGATTTGGATAGACATTTCAACAACATGTCTAAAAAGTTCTATGAACTTAAAGGAACCACCAATCCTGACTTGAAACAAGCCTTTGTTAGTTCTTTACCAGAACCCCTTGAGTCAGCCATTTACAATGCCTTACAAGATAGAAATCAAACCCTAGCCCAATTGACCCTTGGCTAAATTTATTAAATAATGATCACGTCTGTGCACAAAATTTGTGATACTCATTGTCTCCTTAAACACACTCTTAAAAGACATAAAGATCCAATGATGAAAAATGCCTGTTTCAGACTAGATCTCTATGTTAAGTGCAAAGACAAAGATCGTATCTATCCTACTAGAAAGAAGAAGAAGCACTATTTCAAATCAAAGGGTCACCATGGAAAGAAATCCAAAAGAAGTTTTAGATTTTTGAAAAGAAAGAAGTATCGAGGTAAGAAGACAGATAAATGTTATCTTTGTGGAAGAAAAGGGCATTATGCAAAGAACTATCCTAACAAGCCAAAGCAAGTAGTCAAGCTTATTCAACATCTTGAGTAGATTGCTCTTGTTGATCTTGAAGAAGTAGATGTTGAATTATTATTCTTAGAAGATGAACAAGACTCTCCAGATAGTCTTTTTGCTATTGAAGAATATTCTTCTAATGATGATCACTATAGTCTAATTTATTCTGTTAAACCAAGTTCATTGGCTATTCAAAAATCAATTCATCTGGTTCTATTGATCCATGTTCAAATTTATCCAGAGCAAAGTATATAAGGCCTATCAAGGCTATTGCTTTCATGGATACTGGTGCTCACAATACAATGATGAATCCGGTCATTCTTCCTTCAGAATATTGGAAGCCTCATAAGGAATATTTTAAGGTTGTAGATGGAAAAGTTTTTGCAATAGAATGCATCAACAGAAATCCTATTAAGATCTAGTTCTTTCTAGGATGTCATATCTCGGATCATTGCTTGGGATGTTCTCTTTTAGATAAAGACCTTGTTCTTAGTTTTGGTATTTTCTAGAAAATGAAAAACCTTCAAATTCTTCCCAATGGAGTTAAATACAAAAAACACTTTCAGCCTTACACAAATATCCCTTCTTTGTTCTTAACCCATTCAATCCAAAATTTTGATGAAATTAAAAATGAATTAGTTTACAACTGTTGTGCTAATTCTTATCAATAATTCACTCATCCCTCACCACTGTGGAAAAATTCAGATTTTTTTATTTCCCCTCCATTCAAACAAAATGAAGATGTCAATATACCAAAGTAACCCATCCAGGAATGTCTCCAGATGATTTATAGTTAGCAGTCCAGGAATGTTCACAATTATTGTCCCAAGGTTTAATTGAATCAACTAAGTCAGATTGGGCATGCTAAGCATTTTATGTCAACCAAAGATCTGAACAAATTAGGAATAAGAAGAGGCTAGTAATTGATTACTAGCCCTTAAACCATTTCCTGAAAGATGATAAGTTTTCTTTCCTAAAGATCTTATCCTTATTCACACACTTATCCTCTGTAAAGATCTTTTCAAAGTTCAACCTCAATTCAGGCTTTTGGCAATTGGGAATTAAACCAAAAGATAGATACAAGACAGCTTTCTATATTCCTAACCACTATTACCAGTGGATAGTGATACCATTTGGCTTAAAAATGGCCCCTTCTCTTTTTCAAAAGGCTATGGTAAAAATTTACGAGCCACTGCTTCATAGTTCTGTGATCTATATTGATGATGTGTTACTCTTCTCAGAAGATAAAGCTAGCCATGTACAGTTACTCAGCAGCTTTATGGAAATCACTAAGAAATATAGAGTAATGCTGTCAACCTCAAAAATGCATTTAGCCAAAGAAGAAATTCAATTCCTTGGAATGATGTTCAAAGACGGAAAGTATCATCTAGGACCCCATATAGCATTTGAATTATTAAAGTTTCCAGATAATGATTTGACTCAAAAGCAAGTCCAACAATTCTTGGGGATAGCCAACTACTTGAGAGACTTTGTTCCTCACTTCACTGAAAAAGCCAATCCACTCAAACGCATGCTAAAAAAGAATCCTCCTACATGGTCAGAAAAGCAAAAGAGGTCAGTTTAAACTTTAAAAAAGAAGCTACAGAACTTGTCACCTCTCCAGATTTCCTCTACAGGGAAAAGATATCTTCAGATAGATGCTAGTGACAAATTTTGGGGAGCAATTCTATTGGAAGAATGTGACTGTAAAAGACAAATCTGTGCATATGGCAGTGGTAAATTCAAAGAGTCTGAAATCCACTATCACTTTACTTTCAAGGAGATCTTAGCTGTAAAGAATGGAAAAAAAAATTTGAATTCCATCTTATTAGTTATCATTTTACTGTCATCATGGATTGTTTATCTTTCCCTAAGATGTTACAGTTCAAAAACAAGATTCTTCCTCATCCTTAATTGTTAAGGTGGAAAGAATGGTTTTCTCGCTATAAATTTGATATAGAGCATATCAAAGGAGATAAAAATCTCATCCCAGATTTCTTATCTTGACCTATATCATTCATCAGCAAAGTAAAACTAGTTCCACTTATGTTCATGGCATCTTCCTCCTCAATTCCATCCTCTTCTAGATCTGAATTTCCTTTTATCAACCATCTCCCACCATAAGTTCAAGAGAATATTTTTGAAAGAGCCCTCCATAATTTGGCCCATGATAAGATCTTTTCTTACCAAGACCTTCTTATCAGAAAATATGGAACTTTCTTTATAAGAAGGTTAGTCATTCACCCTACCTACCCTCTCCTTAGGCCATTCACCTTCATGAAATTTTTTGTAAACAGTTTTTGGATGTGGCCCAAAGAGTTCCTAGTTTTTTATGGTATTTTTGCCATACCTATCACATTGTTGTGGAAATTCAACCCTTCGACTTCAACACTTATTTGACAGTTCTTAGAAGGAGAGCTATGACCAATACACACCTTGTCAATTTTCTAGAATGGTTTGCACCATTGCTTGACTAGGAAAATTTACTCACTGAAGAATATAAAAAATTCAATGGTGATGAAAATAGAGAAATAACCAATCTAATCATTCTCTATAGGAAATAGACTCCACAAGTTGTTGACAAGAACCACACAAAACTGAAAGTTTCTCCTCAATACTTTGTTTATAGATCTTTTCCTTATGCCATGAGCAAAGATTGCAGAGATCATGAAGAAGAATTTGTTCAGTTCTAGCATTTCATATGCAGGATAAATAGCTCTCCCATGAAAGAATTCTGGTCTTCCTTTGAACTAGATGCTCCTTGGATGACCTATCCTCCTAAGTACTGTAAGAAAATAATGGACCTCAAAGAAGAGTGGAATAATCAGTACAGATGTCAAATCTATTATGGCACTAGCAGACAAGTGCTCTGTCCACTTGATGATTCTTTTGAACCCTTTGAAAGATTATGGACTCATCTGATTATTGACTCATAGGACCCATATGAGCTGGCATTAGGTCCCTCTAGATAGAATGACAGTGACTCAGACTTTAATGAGATTGAAAAATTATTAGAAGATGACTTAGATTCTGATCCTAACTTATCTCCAAGTTACGAGCCATTCAAAAAATAAAAGTTGTTTATACTAAGTGAGCTGTAGTTTATCTGTTACTTTGGTTTGATTGTATCTGCTTTATCAAAAGCATATGTGTGAGTTGTTAAGTAATGTTAATGGGTTGTAAGCTTTAATTATTATGTTTGTTTATATCTCTCGCTCCTCCATTTATATAAGGAGCTAGTTTGCATGTTTAAAGGCAGAGTACCCTTAGACTACTACCTAGTGTGAAATAAAATGAGTTTCTAATTTTCTCTCTTTCTCTTCTCTAGTCCTTCAAGTTAATAATTTGTGTTTATCTGAGATTAAGATTTCTTCATAGCTGCCACTTAGTGGAACCTTTGTGAAGTAATTTATAATCGGACTATTGATCCTTTGAACAAAACTATATATTCTAAGAGGTCTAGTCCTATTGAAAGGCTTGTGAATGCCTGTGTTATGGATAGGGCATAACTGAATGTATGGTCTTCGTTTTAAATGGTATATATATACTCTCTCTCTTTATATATATATATATATATATATATATATATATATATATATATATATATATATATATATATATATATATATATATATATATATATATATATATATATATATATATATATATATATATATATATATATATATATATATATATATATATATATATATGTGAATGCCTTTGTTATGGATAGGGCATAACTGAATGTATGGTCTTCGTTTTAAATGGTATATATATATATATATATGTGTGTGTGTGTGTGTGTGTGTGCACACGCATATGTGCGCACACACACACAAACACACAGAGACATATATATATATATATATATATATATATATATATATATATATATATATATATATATATATATATATATATATATATATATATATATATATATATATAGACACGTGTGTGTATATATTTATATCTATACTATATATAAATGTACGATAGGGAGAGGAAAAACACATTTACTTATGTGCTCCTTATTATACTCTTACTAATTGTGTATTTAATTTGAGGGTAGTATTGTTTTTAACTATTATTTATTAAAACTATTTTATTTTTTAATATTAAAATAAATGTATAGAAGAGGGGATAAGCAGAATTACTTAAAAGTCTCTCACTAAATTCTTTTTAATTTTACATTTATGATGGGTTATATGGTCATTTATTAATTAAATAATATAATTATCTTATTATATTTAATTTAAATAAGGAATTATGAATTCAATTAGAATAAGGAATGAACAAAATAATTATTATTTAATATATAGTTAATTATTTTTAATTAAAATAAGGAAAAAATAAATTTAATTAGAACAAGAAAATAATAAAATAATTATTATTTGATATATAATTAATTATATTATATATTTATTATTAAATAATTATTATAATTTTATAACTTAATTATCTTATTATATTAATTTAATTTAAATAAAGAAAGAACGAATTCAATTAGAATAACAAAAAAATAAATTAATTATTATTTAATATATAATTAATCAATAATAATTTAATGACTAATTTTATACTTAAATTAATATCATAAAACTAATTTAATATAATAACTAATTTTATTGAAAAAATTGTATTTTCATAATATCAATCTACCACAAATCAAAGTGGTTTAAAATTTTTTATACAAATGTATATAATAAATTATGTTTAATATCTAACTATATTGAATTTAAATAAGGAAATTATGAATTTAATTAGAATAAGAAAAAATAAAATAATTATTATTTAATATATAATTAATTATATTACAAGTTTAGAATTATATAATTATTATAATTTAATAATTTAATTATCTTATTTAATTTAATTTAAATAAAAATGAATTCTATTAGAATAAGGAAAAAATAAAATATTTATTATTTATTATATAGTTAATTATATTTAATTTAAATAACAAAGAATTCAATTAAAATAATTTATATTTTTTAATTTTTTTTATTATTAAAAAAACTAGAAAAATTTTTTGACTTTGATTATTCGAATACTAATAAGTTAGAAAAATTATAATTTGACTTTTATTGTGTAAATTATTACTTTGTCCAATTATAAATTTAAAAATTAGTTGTTTTAACTATTAGTAATAATTTATATGTTTTCAAAAAATAAATAATAATATTTTTTTGCCAAATAAATAATAATAGTTTGTGTAAATAAATTCAATTAGAATAATTTATTTTTTTTTATGTTATTTTGAATATTAAGAAATTAGTAAAATTCTAGTGTAATTTTGATTGTTTGAATATTAATAAATTAGAAAAATTCTATTATAAATTTAAAAATTAATTTTTTTAATCATTAGTAATAATTTGTATGTTTTCAAAAAGGAAATAATAATAGTTTGTATAAATGAATTCAATTAGAATAATTTATATTTTTTTTATGTTATTTCAAATATTAAGAAGTTAGAAAATTCCAATGTAACTTTGATTGTTCGAATATTAACAAATTAAAGAAATTCTAATTTGATTTTGAGAAAATTAAGCATTTGTCCTATATAATTAGCCATTATCCATATCTGTCCCATTAATTGATTTTAAATCTCACACCACAATAATACTAATGCCACAGGTATCATTAAGATAATAATTAACATCCTAATATAGAACAACAGTAATATGGCTCCAGAGCATTAAATAGTAACTGGAGTTCATAATATTTACATCAAAATATATCATCAAGAATAGAGCAATCTCCTAAGTGGTGGAACAAAACTTAAGATTACCATGCTTGACCTTTTACCTCTCCTAAAAAATATAAACTACTAAAGAGGTGAGATAAATTCAGTGAGAACATGATATACTAACATAATATATGTGCAAGTATGAGTGAGATAATAGAAATGAATCAATTTATACTCAATATATCTCATATAGAAAATTTAGCAAAAACCACTAAGTCAGAAGCAACATGCTTTCCTCACAATAAATAGAGTGGTGGCTTGTGCCTTATCTACTCTCATCGCTTATCACAATGTAAGATTGATTAGGTCTTATGCTTAGAACCTCTGATGCTTCCTAGCCAAAGTCTAGATTTGCTCACCCAATCTAAGGGCTTTTTACCTTGTGCACAAGTCCTATGTATAACCTCATATCAGTTGGAGTTTATATATATAAATAGATGTATATTTATGTACATATTGATTGTGATGTATGCCTTAGAGAAATGTACATATTGTATTGTAAATACGATCCCAATTGGCAATAAAATATATATGTTCTTTAAATGAATTTATTCCTTTCTAATGAATATTTATATGTTCCTTAAGTGTTATATAAGAAGATCTATTCTCAAAGAGTTGAGAATATGAGTGACAGTTCACTTTTGTGTATATACTTTAAATTTGTTCACAGTAATGTGATTATTGACTAGGCACCTTTAATGTGGAAGACCACCACCTCTATTGTTATCCATGATTAGTATGTGTGTGAGGCCTCGCCCGAGTACCTGTCCGATCCACTAAAGGAAATTGAAATGCTCATTTGGGAAAGAACTCACATGGAAGCCCTCGGACTTATCTTTGATAAATTTGAAAATTGTTTCTTAGAGTTGCCAACTTAATTTATTTTTATTTGGGAAAATATAAGGAAAAGATCAATTTGACTCTAATTATTATCCTGTGACATCCCATTTTGGAGATATGACGGTCTTAGAACATGAGATCACCCACGCCTGTAGAACCCACTCATACATATACAAACATAGCCTAGGATCATACCAAAACCTCATACATTAACTTAAATATCCAATAATAAGGAAAACTTTGACTAGCGGAAGCATAAATTAAAAATCCTTTCAAATACAATCCATGTGAAAAGAATATTTAAGACTCCAAACAATTTATCAAATAATTAATATTCCAATAATGAAACTCCTGGAGCATCTAAGAAGACTCTTCATAGTATAGCATCATAGTAACCTTGACAAGGAAATTTCCCAAGTGGAGTAGGTTGCTTGAGCGATCAGCTTGCCTCCTCATACTGCTCAGCTGGAACCACAAGGAAAAGGGGTGAGATAGATGATCTCAATGAGTAAATAACATAGCTTAAATAATAACATATATTCCCTTAAAAGGGCCTATAACTTATAACACATAGTTCATGATTCACAATTCATGATTCATAACTCATGGTTCAAAGTTTGCAATTTAACAAGGTTTGCAGAAATTACACTTATTACTTATGAGTGAAGACCCTACTCAATTCACTCGTGAGTGAAGACCCTGCTCAATTCACTCAAGGGAGGGGTGGCATCATACAAAATTCCAATTCCCAACTTGTAACTTGTAAAGCATCATGAAACTAATCAGGCTCCACAACTAGAACAATCCCTTCTAGCCGAGATGGACACTTTACCCCTATCTATTGGGTTAAGACCATGTGCACAGGTTCCGATGATTACTTGCATCGGCACGAGGATTTCTACATTAAAGGTTTAGAGGTGCCATAGTTAGAGCTAATGGCAATCACTTATAATAATAGCATTCAAGAATGCAATCACATGTAACATAATAGTAATAGCAGTTTAACTTATTGAGCAAAAGATAAATAACAGTGTGGTTCCAAAAAGAAAGCAAGGTAAGGCAACAATTTATAAAAGGGTCTTTATTATAATCGAATAATCAAAATGGTTTTGGACTAATTATCCTTTGGAAACCCAAGCTTACAAAGAAATTATTTAGTCATAATTAAAAGTAGAAAAGAAATTGGGTTTCAAGATATCAAAGGTTCACATAACATGATAACTTATACTTGTAACTTAAACATATTATTTACTCACCTTGTGGTTCATTTGCTCATAGTATTTGTAGCCCTTTTTGAACTCCTACTACTCCTCAAGCTCTAACATAATATTTAATTTGTTACTTAGCATTCACTTAATATCATGCTATTCTATCCTATAACTACCTTATGCACATATAACATTCATATAAACTTAGAGTTGCACTTAGAAGTGCACTTATCACTTGCACATAACATGTTGACTTTTAAAGTCTTGCATATTTAGCCTTTATATGCCCACATGGAAACACATTATAACTCATACCAAGACTTTTCTAAAGTCAATCACAATACATTATAATCTTAATATCAATTCCATTTAACATTCAACTTAATATACTTAAACACCCACCATATATTTTAACTTAACAAGTAGCCTTTCAAGTACCATGCTTATCTCTTATGACCAATTTGTACAATCAATCTCATCATCCATTTAAGATCATTAATTCATTATCAAATCATCATAAAACTTGTTTCCCATATCACTTAATCACATAAACATATTAATCATATCATAAAAATAGGGTTAGGAAAACTTAGGTATACCTTATTGTCTCTAGACTTGTCTATAGTTATTCCTTCAATCAACATGCAATCAAATCACTTATCATTCATATGTACATGCCAATAATCATTAAAATATATCATATAAAGATTATAGACATTGGGATTGAATTCCCAATGTAGGCCAAATTACTCAATTAAGAACAAACATGATTTTTCTCGCTTTTCGCATTTTTCGTTCATTACAGTAATATGCAAAAACATGGTTTAAGCCAAGATTTTTCATGTAATCAAAATAATAATCATTTTAGAACATTAATTTGTACAAATTGGCACCCATATATGTATACGTGTATGAAAAATTTTCAACTTTAGGTTTTAAGGTGAAAACCATGCATCTTTCTTGTTTTTGGTACTTTTCAGTCATTACACTAATATGTAAACACATGATTTAAACCATTATTCTTCATTCAAACATAACAAAAATTAGTTTAAAATTCAAGTATATATAAATCAGCAGCCATAGATAATCCTTATGCATGAAAATTCTAAGTTTAGGATTTAGAGCAAAAATCATGAGTTTTTTTGCTTTTTGGTATTTTTCGATCATTATAGTAATATACAAAAATACGATTTAATTTGATTTTTTTTATCTAAACACAAAAAAAATCAATTTAGAACACAATGATGCAAGAATCAACAACCCTTCCCCTTGTTATGCATGAAAATTCTAAACTTTGAATTTTAGGGTTCACAATTGGAGGATTCGTGTAGAGAGATTTGTGTTTTTAGTAGAAAAATCGATTTCTCTCTCAAAAATTCACCCAGGTTGAATTTAATCAATAGAAGTCAATAAATACTTAGTTGAACATAATTTTCTCATAATTATTTACATAAAAATCAAATAGCAAATTGAAAGGAAAGGAAAAACTTACGAAACGGTCGCGAAATCGCAAGGTTTGAAGGCACCTTGTGAATTTCGTTTGAGAGAATGTTTTTGAGAGGATTTTCTACTAGAAATATGAGAGAAAACAGAATGGTGGTTGTCTAACAAGAGGCTGGCCAAATTTTTAGTTAAAACTCTTAGGGTTTTGGCCAATTTTCAAGTTTACCTTTAATGAGTTAGGTGAGGAGTGTTTTGGTGTAGTGGGCTTTTGGGAATTTGGGCTTTTTATTTAATTTATGGGCTGATTATAGGTAATTAAAAATAAAATATTTTTATTATTATTTTCATTAAAATTTTTCCCAAAATATTTATTTAAAAATATTTTAAAAATGCTCATAAAAATTATCTTATGCTTAAAAATCACTTTTTACATGAAAATTCATTTTATGTGAAATAAATTATTTTATGCTTATGCATTTTATATAAATCACTTATTTCACCATTATAATTTATGTTATGCATATTAGAACTAATCTAACATGCCACATACTCATCAATAACATAATATATGAATTTTCATAAAAGCACATATTTTGCCATAATAACTCTAAATTCAAGTAATTAGTCATGAAAACTCCTAGGGTAGGTGTGGGTTATTACATATCTAAAGGAAAAAGATCACTAGCCTTGAAACCAAAGAAGATTCATGGACTAGGTTTTTAGTTTATCTTAACAAAATAAGTTTGGCTGATAAATATAAGAGTGACTTAAAATATATTTCATGAATAAATTAAAATGCATGAATAATTTATAATATGCATGATCATTTAACTCATCTATTTCAATAATAAAGTAAAAACACAGTTAAGGTTTAAAATAAGAGAAAGTTAATATTATAATAAAATCCCAAACTTAGAGAATACCTCTTCTAGCCCTTATGGGTTATTGGAAAGTTAAACATTCCCCAAACTAAGCCTAATAAGAAAGTAAAAGAAAACAAAATAAAAGCAAGTGAAAAAAGTGATAGAGGGGGAAAGATGGTTAGTTTTAATTAGATTTTATGCTTGGACCAAGCATCCCTGTGTATCCCTTTGAATGGGAGTTTTCCCTTCTTGTGAAAAGGTTAGTTTGCCCTAGCCACTTTATCATATTTTGATTGATTGATTAAGAGATGGTTGAGTTAATTAATTAACTTAATTAACTACTGAGTTGATTAGTTAGCAACCTAGATGAATCAATTTAATTAAATAACTAAAAGAGGCAAGGAGATTTAGACAAAAAAAATTAAAGGAAAAGAAGCTTACCTCAGACGGCGGGCAATGACCGGCCTCGGACCACGGGTGGTAGTTGGCTTAGGATGGCGAGCGGCAGTTAGCCTTGGATGGCATGATGGCTCACCTTGGATGGTGGGTGGCGGCTAGCCTCAGATAGTGAACACGAGCCTTAGACAGTAGACTTGCTTTGAATAGGTGAGCAGAAAGCCTCTAACTAGTCAGGTGTGAATCAAGGAGAAACCTCCCAACACAAGTCTTGGGCAATAGACTTGCCTCGAACAGGCAAGCGAAAAGCCTTTAACTAGTTGAATAGGAATCAAGGAGAAATTGTAGGACTTTGCAGCAATAACCTATTTTGGCCCATTTCACCCGTTTTCACCTATTCTTAGTTGTTTCTCATTCATTTTTCATGATTCTAGTTGCACTGTATTCGTTACTTAAACCTGAATGATTTTAAGGGGTTCAAATATCAAAAAGACATGTTTTGATTTTTCTGATTTTCCCATTTTGAGAGTTTTTGGCTTCTGAAGGTTTGTTTAAGAAGGCTAAGTGCTTCTAAGGTTTAAAAGCATACTGAAGGGTGCAAAATTAAGGGTTCATAGTTACCCCTTCATCAGAATTGTCTTTGTTTGAAAAGCGATATGATGATAGTGAACCTGAGGATGTGAGATGGTAAAATGAACCAAATTAATGACTAGGTAAGAGTTTAGACATTTGGGTGAAAAGTGTGTTGAATTTTAAGAAAGATGCCCCTGGTATATTTAGGAGATCTATCAACTAGTAGCACTTGGTTATGGTCCTTTTTAGTGGGAGCTAAAGCGATATTCCTGTCTAGTAAAAATGATAATCTTGTCTTGTAAAAATGATAATCTTGTCTAGTAAGAAAGAAAGTGACCCTGTCTGATAGGAATCAACAAAATGGTGATCCTATCTGGTCAGAATTAATAAAGTGGTGATCCTATTTGCTAGAAATGAAAATGACCCTGTTTGCCCTTATGCACCAAGAAGGGGGGTTGAATTGATGGGAAATTAAAAATTTAGATAAAAAGGAGATAGGGAAAGAGAATGAACACAATCAACTTTATAGTGGTTCGGGTATTAAAGAACCCTATGTCCACTCCCCAATCTCAATTGGGTATTCTACTACTAATTGATACTTACAAGGAGTTTCAAGCTCACTCCAAACTTACAATGTGTTTTACTGGCTCACACATAACCTTTTCAAGTGTTTCCCTTAGGCTGACACTTAAACTTATACAAGAGTTTTTCTAATGGCTCACTTTCAACCTAATACTTTGTGTTTTCAAGGCCAACACTCAACCTTACTTAAGCAATCAATGCTCTTACAACATTCAAATAAGAACAATAAAAGATTAAGATATGAGATTTGAAATTACAAAGATTTTGCTCTTAATAAAATGTTCTTCTCATTGTTAGGATGTTTGAAGAAGGTATTTATGTGATTTTCCTCTTCAAATTCGCATTAGAAATAGTATAAAATTAATGATTTCATGATAGCTTTAAAATCTTATTTCAAATATGCCATTTGACTAAAGTCGCAGTTGCTACCAGAATTTCATGGTCATAATCTCTAGATTCCACAATGGCTAGTGACACATGGCTTTTATTAACTAGCTCCTTTATATGTCTGTTGCAGCATTTGAATTTAGTATGAAAGTCATGGTCACGACTACTATTTCACAGTCACAAATTCAATATCGCGCCCATGGTTGTGGTCGGGAATGAGGTTGCAATTCGCTCTGTATGAACTTTTAAATTAATTGCCTTCTAAAGATCTTAGTAGCGACAACATAGTTGCGGTCATGATTTAGTTGTCACAGTCGCGATTGTGGCATAATGGTTGTGACTTAGAAGCTAAGCAACATACTTAGGGAGATATTAATCTTCTTTCAAATCCAATCAATTAAACAAGTTATAATCTGCAAAAATCTACACTTAAACAAACATTAGATAGTTTTCAATTTGATTGGCAATATCAAAATAGAGATTGACTAGGTTTTGAAATAACTTAGATCAACAATCTCTTCCTTTTTGATTTTGACAATCAAATTGAATTTAAATATAAAATAACTTAAAATTAAATTGAATTAAGAGTACTCCCCCTCAATTGATGCACGATAAACATATAAAATTTTTTCTTGAATCCTTAAACATAAACATATTATTTTATATATATTTCTCCCCCTTAGCATATTCTCCCTTTTTTACTTTTAACATATTTGTTTTATATTTAAGTTATAAAATTTTCACCCCTTTTGGCAATTCAAAAAGGAATGAATAGAATGAAAATGAATAGATAAAAGCTAAACAAGAGTAAATTGAAGAAAATATATAAGTACATTTAATTAATTTCTTGATATTAAAATTGCCAAAAGAAATGCATAATTTTTTTTTTTTTTTAAGATTCATCTCCTCCATTTTTGGGTTCCTCTTCTTCTTCTTGAGTTTTCTCCTCATGTAACTCTTCCTCTTCTTCACTAAATTGCCATTCTTGGATGTTACATTGAGGAAGACCCATATGACTTTGCATATTAAAGATATCTTGGTGAATATGGTCTAAGAGAGATAGTCTCTTTAAGACTTTTTGAAGAAGTCTATTTGTTTCATTTTAAGGTTGAGATGGAGGGACAATAGGGGTAACTTAAAGTGGGACAATAGGGGCAACTTAAAGTTCTTCTTCCCTTACTTAGCTAGATTCTCCAATCACAACCCTTGATCTTTCCCTAGTTCTTTCTTGAATCCCAACATCTCCAAAAATATATTCATATTGCTCTTCTTTTTCTCTTAATGCCTTTGCATTGATCATGTATTGGAAATCTATAAGGGATTTTTTAATTGGTCTTTGGAGAATGAATTTGTTGGTTAGGATAAGAGCCCCAACATGTTTTGCTATGGTTGTGATGTGGGAAGAAAGTAAAATTGCACCTTTTTTGGTAGAGGAGAGATAGAGGAAATGATCAATAAGGAATTGAGTGGTTTGAATGTTTTTTCCTTTTACAAGACCATAAAGGAAGAAAAGATCTTTTTGGGAAACCTTTTCATTGCCATCTCCTCTAACATTTATTATGAGGGAGACAATTCTATGTAGAACCCAAATGGAAAGTGTTTTGATGTGTTTGGCAAGGAAGGATTTTGGATCAAATTTTGGTTCAATGGAAATTTTGGTCTAAAAAAGGTTTAGTTCAAGGGCGAAATCATTTGTGGTGTGGGCACCTTCGGTTTGAAGACCAAATATATTGGCAAGATCTTGTAGTGAAAGCTCATAAAGTTTGCCAAAAAATAGAAAATCAATAGCGTAGTGGCCAAGGGTAGGATGAATGTTTTTGTGTACAACAAGAGTGGCAAGAAATTTCCTAGTCAATTCATCATACCTCTCATCATCAACAAAAACAAATTTCCACCAATCTAGATTTTTCAGGTAGCCAATAATGCTATCCTTAATTCCTAAGGTTTTGGGACATACAAGACTTGGTATTTTGGTGGGTAGGATGATTTTGTCTTAGATCCTAAGGAAATTTTGGATACAAGAGGAGAGGGTCATTGAGAGGATTGGACTTCTTTCCCTTTTCTAGATGGTCTTCTAGAGGCCATTTATGAAGAAGAGTAGGAGTATGAGAAAGATTTAAAAGAAAAGTTGAGAGGAGAGTTGGAGAGTAGTAGAATTTTAGCTAGAAAATAGTTTGGAGTATTAGAGAACATGTAAAATTGAAATAGTGGGATATTTATAGGCTAACATGAGGTTAAAAATGGTCAAAAATCGGCTAGTTTTAAATGCTGTCAGTCGTTGAGTCATGACCGCTACTATCTAGTTGTGATCGCGATTTTTGAAAAATTCAAAAATCACATATGTGATTTAGTAATTGCAGGTGAGACTCTGAAGGCTGATTAGCAATGGCTATAAGTTTGAAAGTCGCGATCGTTATTTATCTGTAGCGACCACGAATTTTTAAAAATTAGAAGTTTTTGAAAACTTTTGAGGAAAGATATATGCAATGCAATTGGCATTATAACTCAAGATCAAAATAACTGCAATAAAGCAAATATATTTTATAAACTAAGATATCAATTGATCATGAAAAGAAATTCTAGCAAATTTAATCAAATATATCGAAAGTCAACCAAAATGCAACCAACATGCAATAAAAAAATCAAGAACATTGCACAAAGTTAAAAACTTAATTTTAATTGAATTGAAAGTCACCTCAATTCAAGATTAAATATAAAAATAAAATATGAATAAGAATTCATAAAATACATAAAATTTTGATGCATATAAAAAAAAAACTTCATGTGGTTTTAAAAATCTAAGGTAATGAGCTCTCATCTAGCATGCTAATTTCCCTTTTTATGCAATTTAATCTTTCTTCATTTAAGGATTTTGTGAAAATATTAGCAAGTTGGTTAGTTGTATTAATAAATTCTAATACAACATCACCATTTTGCACATGATCTCGTAAGAAATGATGCCTTATGTCTGTATACTTACTCCTAGAATGTTGGATGGGATTTTTGGAAAGATTTATGGCACTTGTGTTATCACCTTTGATGGGAATGTGATCAATCACTTGACCATAGTCCTGGAGTTGTTGTTTCATCCAAAGGACTTGAGTGTAACAACAACCCACCACCATATATTCTGCTTTGGTGGTGGACAAGGCAACCGAAACTTATTTCTTGCTAAACCATGAAACTAAACATTCACCTAGAAAATGGCAAGTTTTGGAAGTGCTTTTTCTATCAAGTAAACTACTGGTATAATCCGCATCTAAAAATCTAATTATTGTAAAAGATGAATTTCTAGGATACCATAGCCCTAAATGCAATGTGCCATGTAAATACTTAAAAATTCTTTTAACAGCATGCAAATGCGATTCTTTAGGACAGGATTGAAAACGTGCACATAGACAAACACTATACATTATATCGTATTTAGATGCCATAAGATATAGAAGAGAACCAATCATACCTCTATATTTCTTCTCATTTATTGGCTTGCCCTTTTCATCTTTGTCAAGCTTAGTTGATGTGCTCATTGGAGTTTTGCTACTTTTGCAACCATCCATGCCAAATTTCTTAAGAAGCTCCTTTGTATACTTGGATTGGTTGATGAAGATACCATCTTTACATTATCTGATTTGCAGTCCTAGGAAGAATTTAAGCTCACCCATCATGCTCATCTCAAATTCCCTAGTCATACACTTGGCAAATTCTTCATAAAAATGTTCATTAGTAGCACTAAATACAATATCATTAACATAAATTTGAATTACTAGAGTATCATTTTTGTGCCATTTTACAAAAAGTGATGTATCAACCTTGCCCTTAACAAAATCATTTTTCAAAAGAAATGCACTTAGCCTTTCATACCAAGCTCTAGGAGCTTGTTTCAAACCATACGAGGCCTTGGTTAATTTAAAAACGTGATTAGGAAGTTCATGATCTTCAAAACCTAGAGGTTGCTCAACATAAACTTCTTCCTCAATAAATCCATTTAAGAAAGCACTTTTAACATCCATTTGAAAAAGTTTAAAATCCATATGACATGCATATGCAAGCAAAATTCTAATAGCCTTTAATATTGCTACCAGAGCAAAGGTTTCATCATGATCAATGCCTTCCTCTTGGTTGTATCCTTTGGCAACCAATCTTGCCTTATTTCTAGTAATGAAGCCTTGCTCATCTAACTTGTTCCTAAAAACCCATTTACATCCAATAATAGGATGATTTTTGGGTTTAGGAACAAGTTCCCAAATTATTTTTCTCTCAAATTACTTGAGTTCCTCTTGCATAGCAATCACCCAACTCTCATCATTAAAAGCCTCATCAATAGTCCTTGGCTCAATTTGAGAAACAAATGCAAGATTATTATCTAAGGCTTTAAAATGAGATATAGTACTTACACCTTTAGATGTATCACTAATGATTTGCTCTTTGGGATGATTCTTGGAATATCTCCACTCCTTAGGAAGTCTTTGAACATCTCCCTTTTCTGCATTTGATTGAGTCTCATAATTTTGTTAGTTTTCTATTTGATCCTCAACTTTCTTTAGAGTCTTATCTTGATCCATTCCAAGCTTTTTAAATTCAACTATAAGATCATCAAGAATACTACCTTTCCTAATATCAAGTTTACTAGATTCATCAAATACAACATTCATAGATTCTTCAACTACCATAGTCTTTTTGTTAAAGATTTTATAAGCTTTACTAGAGGTAGAATATCCTAGAAAAATGCCTTCATTAGTTTTAGAGACAAATTTTCCAAGATTATCCTTAGTATTTAATATATAGCACTTGCAACCAAATACTCTTAGATATGAAGTCTTGGGCTTTCTTCCATTCCATAACTTATAAGAAGTTTTATTCAATATGGGTCTTTTAAAAACTCTGTTTGAAATGTAGCAAGAAGTATTAACGATTCTGCCCAAAAGTAAGTTGGTAAACCATACTCATTAAGCATGGTTCTAGCCATTTCAATTAAAGTTCTATTTTTCCTTTCTATAAAACCATTTTGTTGAGGTGTTCTAGGAGAAGGAAAATTATGTGTAATTCCATGTTCATTGCAAAAATTTTCAAAAAATTCATTTTTAAATTCTTTTCCATGATCACTTCTAATTTTGGAAATGAAATAGCCTTTTTCATTTTGAACTCTTTTTGCAAAATTTTTAAATGCATTAAAAGCATCACTCTTATGAGTCAAGAAACTAACCCAAGAAAATCTAGAGTAATCATCAACAAGCACATAGGCATACATCATTCCACCTAAACTAGAACTCTACTAGGTCCAAACAAATCCATATGAATAAGTTGAAGGGGTCTAGAAGTACTTATGATATTTTTTGATTTATAGGATGATTTCTGTTGCTTTCCCATTTAACAAGGTCTACATGTCTTGTCCTTTGAGAATTTAATCTTTGGAAGTCCTTTAACAAGCTCATCCTTGCAAAGACTATGAAGAAGCTCCATGCTTGTATGTCCAAACCTTCTATGCTAAAGCCAAGATTCATTGCTAATAGACATGAAACACTTGACATCTTGATTAGCCAAATCATCAAAGTCAATCATATAAGTATTGCCTTCCCTTTCACCCTTAAACACTACATTGTCATTGGCTAAAGTGGTGACAATGCATGCTTTAGAGTCAAAGATGACCTTATTACCTTTGTCACATAATTGGGTTACACTTAGCAAGTTAAATTTTAAACCATCAACTAAAAGAACATTTCCTTACCAATGGTACCAATGCCAACTATCTTACCTTTGGCATTGTTACCAAATGTGACGTTCCCACCTCTCTTTTCTTTCAAATTTGTGAAGAGGTTTGAATTTCTGATCATGTGTCTTGAACATCCACTATCTACATGCCATTTGTTTTCCATGGTAGTGGATTTGAGACACACCTCATTTGATGAGTCCTCCAAGGTCATGAAACATAAGTTTGCAACATCCTTCTCCTCTTCAACATTTGAGGAGTTATCATCCCATGTTGCTTTGAAACCCTTATTCTTCTTCTCTTTGTCCCATTTATTTTTCTTTTTTATATTGGGACATTTTGTTTTTATATGACCTTACTTGCATCATAGTAAGTAATGTCATTCTTCTTTTCCTTGCTTGAGTTGGAGTTGTAATTTGATGATGATCTCCTAAAGGGCCTCTTTTCTTTGTTTCTTCTCTTAATGATGTCCTTGGCCCTTTTTGAGAGCATAGCAAGTTCATCATCATCATCATCTTCACTTTCCTCCAAATCACTTAAGCTCTCACATTCTTTTTTGCTTTTGAGGGAGGATTTGAGAATTAAGGATTTCTTTTTCTCCTTCTTTGGATTCTCTTCTTTCTCTATCAATAGAGACATTTCTTTGGTTAGGAGTTTCCAATGAAGACATTGGTATAAACCTTTCCAAAATCCTCATTAGCTTCTTCTATGCTAGTAATTCTAGCTCTATAGTCTTTCTTTAGGAGAGTTTTGAGAATCTTATGGTTTATATCATCCAAGGTGTATATTTTGCCCAATTTCTTCATATTGGTGACAAGGGCTAGAAGCTTTTTTGTCATGTCAGTGACATTTTCATTGGTTTTCATCTTGAAGAGCTTATATTCAGTTGTGTACAACTGAATCTTTTTAGCCTTAACTTGCTTAGTTCCTTCATGTTAGTTTTGTAAAGATTTCAAAATGCTAAATGCACTTAAACAATGTCGAACTTAACCACATTATTCTCTTGAGAGTGCATTAAGAAGAATTGCCATGGTTCTTTTATTTTTACCATTGGCTTTTCCTTGTACCTTAACCCATTCCTCTTTAGGAATCAATTCTTCAACATCATCAACTATTCTTGATGGAGGTTTCCATTCTTTGATTATGCAATCCCATACATCAATAAGATTACTATCAGGATATACCTCCATTCTATACTTCCAATAAGCATAGTTAGTACCGTCGAAGTATGGCTTGAGATGATGCATCCCTTCATTAGCCATTTTGATCTTTTCTCACACAATTAAGTTTAAAAAATGAGACCAAAGCTTGATACCACTTGTTTGCCCTTATACACTAAGAAGAGGGGTTGAGTTAGTGGGAAATTAAAAATTTAGATAGAAAGGAGATAAGGAAAGAGAATGAACATAATTGATTTTATAGTGGTTCGAGTATTAATGAACCCTACTTCCACTCCCCAATCTTAATTGGGTATTCTACTACTAATTGATACTTACAAGGAGTTTCAAGCTCACTCCAAACTTACAATGTGTTTCAATGGCTCACATACAATCCTTTTAAGTGTTTCCCTTAGGCTTACACTTAAACCTATATAAGAGTTTTTCTAATGGCTCACTCTCAACCTAATACTTTGTGTTTTCAAGGCCAACACTCAACCTTACTTGAGCAATCAATGCTTTTACAATAATCAAATAATAACAATAAAAGATTAAGATATGAGATTTGAAATTGCAAAGATTTTGCTCTTAATAAAATGTTCTTCTCCTTGTTAGGATGTTTGAAGAAGGTATTTATATGATTTTTTTCTTCAAATTCCTATTAGAAATAGTATGAAATTAATGATTTCATGACAGCTTTAAAATCTTGTTTCAAATCTGCTGCTTGACCAAAGTTGTGATCACTATTAGAATTTTGTGGTTGTGACTGTATTTTTGTAGTTGCAATCTCCAGATTCCACAATGGCTAGTGACACATAGCTTTTATTAGCTGGCTCCTTTATATGTCTGTTGTAGCATTTGAATTTAGTATGAAAGTCGTGGTCGCGACTACTATTTCATGGTCGCGAATTCAATATCGCACCCATAATCGCAGTTGTGATTCACTCTGTATAAATTTTTGAATTAATTGCCTTCTGAAGATCTTGGTCATGATAATATGATCACAGTTGCGATTGTGATAATGGTTGCAACTCAGAAGCTAAGCAATATACTTAGGGAGATATCAATCTTCCTTCAAATCCAATCAATTAAACAAGTTATAATATGCAAAAATCAACACTTAAATAAACATTAGATAGCTTCTAATTTGATTGGCAATATCAAAATAGAGATTGACTAGGTTTTGAAATAATTTAGGCCAATAGACCCTATCTGGTAGGAATCGATAAAGTGTGAAGCCTATTTGCTAGGAATGAAAGTGACCCTATTTCATAAAAAATGACAAAATGGTGATACTATTTGGTAGGAATTGAAAAAATGGTGATCCTGTCTTATAGGATCAAAAAAGATGACCATCCTATCTGGTAGGAGTAGTAAAAATAACTATCCTATTTGGTAGAAATAGTAAAAGTAGTGGTCCTTTTTAGTAAGAATGAAAAGTGATGATCCTGTCTGGCAGGATAAAAAATATATCCATCCTATTTGGTAGGAATGGTAAAGATAACTATCTTGTCTTGTAATGGTAAAGATATGATGGTCCTAGAACATAGAGAGACATAAGGTCACCCATGCTTATAGAATCGCTCATGCATATAATAACTTTGCCCAGGATCATACCAAACTTTATGTATTAACTTGATAAAACCTTTTATAAAGGAAAACCTTAAGTTGTAGAAGAATAGTTAAATATACTTTAAATGTAATCCCAAAATAAATGAAAATTTTTAAGACTCCAAAATAAATCATCAAGCATAAAGTTCCAAAATAAGACTCTCGAAGCGTCTAGAGACTCATCATAACATAGCATAGTAATAAACTTTGACAAGAGAATTTTCCAAGCAGAGTAGATTGCTTGAGCGATCATCTTGTCTCCTCATGATGCTCACCTGAAAACACATAAGGAAAATGGGTGAGATAGATGATCTTAATGAGTAAATAATACAACTTGTAAAATAGCATATACCCCTTTATAAGGGTTCAAGGTTCATAAATCATGGTTTGCAAATGAGCAAGATTCACAGAAATCAACTTGTAACTTGTAAACTTATAAAGAGTGAAGGCTATTAGCTCATTCACTCAAGGGAGAGGTGACATTATACCAAATTCCAACTCCTAACTTGACACTTGTAAAGAGTCATGAAATTGATCAAGTTCTATAGCTAGAACTGCCCCTTCTAGCTGAGGTGGACAAACTACTCTTATCCATTGGATTAAGACCATATACACAGGTATCGATGATTACCCACATCGGCAAGAGGATTTCTGCATAAAGGGTTCATAGATATCATAGCTAGAGCTAATAGTGATCACTTATAACAATAGCATTAAAGAATGCAATCATATGAACATAAGAGCAATAGTAGTTTAACTTGTTGAACAAAAGATATATAACAGTGCGATTTTAGAAAGAAAGTAAGGTATGACAACAATTCACAAAGGTTCCTTATTATCATAAAAAAATGGTTTTGGACCAATTGTCCAATGGCAACCCAAGCTTATAAAGAAATCATATAGTCATAATTAAAAAATTGAAAAGAACTTAGGTTTCACAATGTCAAAGCTTCACATAATATGAAAACTTATAGTTGTAACTTGAACATGATGTTTACTCACCTTATGGTTCCTTTGCTGCTAGTACTTGCAGCCCTTTGAACTTCTACTACTCCTTAAGCTCTAATATAATATGTAATTCAATACTTAGCATTTGCTTAATTATTATGCTATCCTATCCCATATCTACCCCATGCACATATAACATTCACATACATTTGGAGTTGCACATAGAAGTGCACTCATCACTTGCACATAACATGTTGACTTTCAAAGTCTCGTACACTTAACCTTTATAGGTCAACATGAAATCACATAATAACTCATACTAAGACTCTTCTAAAGTCAAACATAATATATCATGATCACATCAATTCCATTTAACATTCAACTTAGTATATTTAATACTTCACATATATATCAACTTAACAAGTAACCTTTCAAGAGACATGCTTATCTCTTATGGTCAATTCATACAATTAATCTCATCATCCATTTAAGATCAATAATTCATTAAGCTCATCATAAAACTTGTTTTCCATATCACTTAATCATATAAATATATCAATTACAGCATAGAAATAGAGTCAGGAAACCCTAATTGTCTCTAGACCTGTCTAGAGTTATTCCTTCAACCAACATACAATTTTATCATTTATCATTCATGTATACATGTCAATAATCATTAAAATATATCATATAAAAATTGTAGATATTGGGATTAAATTCCCAATGTAGGCCGAATACATCTATCAAAGAAAAATATGAATTTTTTTACTTTTCGCACTTTTCGTTCATTACAGTAATATGCAAAAACATGGCTTAAACTAAGATTTTTCATGTAATCATAATAGAAATCAATTCAAAATACTTTAAAGCACCAATTGGCACCTATATATTCATATATGCATGAAAATTTTCTAACTTTAGATTCTAGGATGAAAATCGTGAATGTTTTTTGTTTCTGGTATTTTCCGGTCATTACAGTAATATATAAATACATTATTTAAACCATTATTCCTCATCCAAACATAACAAAAATTAGTTTAGAATTCAAGTATACACAAATTGGCAGCCCTTGGTACTACTTATGCAAGAAAATTCCAATTTTAGGTTGTAGGATGAAAATTATGAGTTTTCTTGCTTTTTGGTATTTTCTGATCATTATAGTAATATACAGAAACATGATTTAAATCAATATTTTTTTTATCTAAACACAACAAAAAATTAGTTTAGAATACAAAATGTGTAAATCAGCAGCCCCCCTTGTGTTTATACATGAAATTTCAAATTTTGAGTTTTAGGGTTCACCTTTGGACGATTCTTGTAGAAAGGTTTGTGTTTTCAATAGAAAAATCGAATTCTCTTTCAAAAGTTCACCTAGGTCAAATTTAATCAATAGAAATTAGTAAATATGCAATTCAAAATAATTTTTTCATGATTACTTTAAAAAAATCAGATAGTAAATTGAAAGAAAAGAAAAATTTATGAAAACAGTTGCAAAATCACAAGGTTTGAAGGTACCTTGTGAATTTCAGATGAGAGATTATTTTTGAGAGAATTTTCTATTGGAAATATGATAGAAAATAGAATGGTGGCTGCTACTACTAGGGCTAGCCAAATTTCACTTTAGATATTTAGGGTTTTGGGCAAATTCCAAGTTTATCTTTAATGAGCTAGGTGAGGAGTGTTTTGGTATAGTGGGCTTTTGGGAAATTAGGCTTTTTATTTAATTTATGGGATAATTATAGGTAATTAAAAATAAAATATTTTTCTTATTATTTTCATTAGAATTTCCCCTAAAATATTTATTTAAAATATTTTAAAAATACTTATAAAAATTATTTTATGCTTAAAAATCGCTTTGTGCATGAAAATTCAATTTATGTGAATAAATCATTTTATGCTTATGCATTTCATATAAATCACTTATTTCACCATAATAATTCATATTATGCATATTAGAGCTAATCTAACATGCCACATACTCATCAATTACATAATACATGAATTTTCTTAAAAGCACACATTTTGCTATAATAACTCTAAATTTAAGTAATTGGTCATAAAAACTCCTAGGATGGGTATGGGTTATTATATTCTCCCCCCTTAAAAGAAATTCATTCTTGAATTTAGATACTTATTGATATGCTCTCAAAAAGCTGAGGATGTTACTGTTGCATCTTCTCCTTAGCTTCCCAAATACACTTGTCTATCCCATGATTTCACCATTGAACCTTGATTATGGGTATCTCCTTGTTCCTTACCCTTTTCACTTGTCGATCCACTATGGCTATTGTTAATTTCTCATAAGGCTATTACTCATCTATTGTGATGTCTTGTGGTGACAACACATGAGATGGATTCAACATATATTTCCTTAACATCGAGATGTTGAAAATCGGGTGCACATCTACCATAATTGGGGGTAAGGCAAGCTTATAAGACACTTCCCTAACCTTATCCAAGATTTTGAAGGGACTAACAAAGCAAGATGATAGCTTTCGTCTCTTGCGAAATCTCATGACACCTTTCATTGGGGAGACTTTCAAGAAGACGTGATCACCCATTACAAAATGTATGTCCTTCCTCTTAGGGTCTACATAATTCTTTTATCGAATGAAGGCCATCTTCAGCCGATCTTGAATTAAAGGTACCTTCTCGGTGGTCTCCTTAAGCAATTTTAGCATTTCCACATGCTTGTCTCCAGGCTCAACCCAGCAAACTGGAGAAGGAAATTTCCTCCCATACAATTGCTTCGTATGGTGCCATGCTGATAGACGAATGATAACTGCTATTGTAGGAAAAATCAATCAAAGGTAGGTACTTATCCTAACAACCACCAAGATCTAAGACACACATCCTTAACATGACTTTAAGTGTCTGGATTGTCCTTTCAGATTGTCCTTCTGTTTGAGGGTGAAACGCAATACTGGAATCCAAATATGTTCCCAATGCTTCTTGTAACTTTTTTGCCAGAACCTCGAGGTGAATTAAGTGCCTCAATCAAGGATGATACAAATTAGTACTCCATGCAGTTTCATTATTTTCTTAATGTATAGTTGCACATACTGAGCTACAGAGTACATGGTCTTGACTTGCAGGAAATGGGTAGACTTTATCAGTTGGTCCACTATGACCTATACAGAGTCATAGCCCTTAGAGGTTCTTGGTAACCCAATTACGAAGTCCATGGTGATACGCTCCCACTTTCATTTAGGTAGTTGAATCTCTTGAAGTAGTCTAGAGGGTTGTTGGTGCTCATACTTGACTTATTGGCAAGTTAGGTAGGATGCCACAAACTTAGCCACATCCTTCTTTAGTCTAGGCCACTAATAACTTACTCTCACATCATGATACATCTTGGTAGTTCTAGGATAAGCACAGTAGGGTGTCTAATATGCTTCCTTAGGTATCCTTTCGCTTAGTTCATTGACATCATGCACACATACTCTTTTTCCACACTTAAGAATCCCATCGACCACTTTAAACTCATTGTTCTTCCCTTTCTCAGTCTCATCCTTTAACTTAACCAAATGTGGGTCCTTATCTTATAAAGCCTTTATCTCCTCCACTAACTTTGACTTCACTTAGAAATGAGCCACTAAAACTCATGATTCTCTAATCTCTAGCCTCAAGTTATGACTAAATAATCCCTTTAACTCCTTCACGATTGGCCTCTTTTACACGGTCGCATGGGCTAGGCTTCCCATTGATTTTTGACTTAAGGCATCCGCCACCACGTTCACCTTTTTGGGATGGTAGAGAATTTGGTAGTCATAATCCTTTAACAGTTCAACCCATCTCCTCTGCCTCAGGTTGAGATCTCTTTGGCTTAAGATGTACTGAAGACTCTTATGTTCTATATAGATCTCAAACTTCGTCGCATACATGTAGTGTCTCAAGATCTTAAGAGTGAACACTACTGCGGCCAATTCCAAGTCATGAGTAGGGTAATTCACTTTATTCTTCTTGAGTTGCCATAACGTATAGGTGATGACTTTATTGTTTTGCATCAGGACGCATCGAAGTCCTACTCTCGAGGCATCGCAGTAGACTGTGAACCCTTCTTCACCTTCAGGTAAAGCCAGAACCAAAGCTGATATTAAGTACTTCTTGAGCTTTTAAAAGCTCTCCTCATAGGACTCCTCCCAAATAAACTTAACTTGTTTTCTTATCAACTTGGTCGATGGTGATGCTATCATATAGAAGTCCTATACAAATCTATGATAATAGCCAGCCATGCCCAAGAAACTCCAAACTTTAGAAACCATTGTAGGCCGTGGCCAATTGACTACCACTTTAACTTTCTTGGGATCAACTTGGATTCCTTCTTTACTTACCATATGCCCAAGAAAATTGATAGACTCCATCCAAAATTCACACTTAGATAGCTTTGTGTAGAGATGGTGGTCTCATAACATCTATAACACGATCCTCAAATGCTCTTCGCATTCCTCTTTACTCTTAGAGTAAATAAGTATGTCATTGATGTACACAATCATTAACTTGTCAAGGAATGGTCTGAATACTTATTTCATTAAGTCTATAAAAGCAGCAGGAGCATTCATCGGACCGAACGGTAGGATTGTAAACTCATAATGATCGTATCTTGTACGGAAAGCAGTCTTGAAGATGTCTTCTCCATTGATCTTTAGTTGATGATAGCCAGACCTCAAGTCGATCTTAGAGAAGTAGCCAACTCCTTGCAGTTGATCAAAAAGATTATCTATCCTTGGCAAAAGATACTTATTCTTTATAGTAACTTTGTTAAGTTGGCAATAATCGATGCACATCTGAAATGAGCCATCCTTTTTCTTTACGAACAAACTAGCATGCCCCATGGTGAACTACTTAAGCGGATGAAACCCTTATCGAGTAGATCATACATTTGTGTGTTTAATTATTTCAACTCCGCTGATGCCATACAATATGACGGTATCGATATAGGCTGTATGCTTCATAGCAGCTCAATGTTGAACTTGATTTCACTATTTAGTGGTATCCCAAGTAGATCCTCAGGAAAAACGTCCATAAATTCATCCACTATTTGCATGCTTTTGCCTCGGATGGCAGCCTCTTTGTCAGCATCAACTACGTGAGCTAAGTATAGTTGGCACCCTTATATTAACATCCTCCTTGCTCCCAAGGTTGATATCAAATTCAAAGGGTTCTTATTCCTATCTCATTGATACTTAAAATCCTCCCCATCTTTAGTTTGATACTCCATTAACTTTTCTCTATAGTCGATACCAGTCCCATGCTCATATAGCCGGCCCATCCCTAGGATTACATCAAATTCTAACACATCTAGTTCTAGCAATTGTACAGGAAGTTTTTGTCTATCAATGGCTACCTCATAGTCCTTAAACACATGTTCCACTTCCATCACTTCTCCTAAAGGAGTTGACATTGCTAAGGGTTTAATCATTAATTTCTTATTTCTACTAAGACTTTTAGCAAAGCATGGTGATAGAAAAGAATTCATAGCACCGAAATCAATCAAGCATCTTGCATTAGAATTTTGGATAGCAATGATACCTTCTTCTTTTAAATCACACTAGATTAATATTCTTCCTTTACTATACTGTTGACCTAAGTTATTTCAAAACTTAGTCAATCTCTATTTTGATCTTGTCAATCAAATTGAAAGCTATCTAATGTTTGTTCAACTGTTTGTTTTGTAGAATATATCATATTTATTGATTGAAATTGAAAGGAAATCAAAATCTTCTAAAGTATATTGGATTGCTTCTAAGTCACGACCAAGATCATTAAATCATGACTGCGACTATATAATCACAACCAAGAAACATAAAAGCCAATTTGATCAATTTCATTTGGAGTGAATCGCGACCTCAATCGTGACCGCAACCAAGGGCCCGATCCTAGATTCGTGATCTCGATTTTCATACTGAGGTCCAAGCTTGCAATGGATAGTTGAAGAACCAACAAAAAGATGCCACGTGTTATCTAGCCATTATGAATTATGAAGATCATGACCGCGAAATATTAGTCGCAACCACGAAAATGTAGTCGCGATCGCGAAAAAGGCTTAGCAACCATGACCCAGCTCTGATAGTGCATTTAATGCAAGATATTATGGCTGTTGTGAGGATCCTTTTGGTATCTCTTTGTAACAAGAATTTGGAGGGAAGAAGCTATAAATACCCCTCCAAAGACCCTTATAATTATCCAACAACTTTCATTTAAGCCAAACTCTTGCAATTTTAATTCTCAAAGCCTTTACTTCTTAATTGTTATCATTTGGTTATTGTAAGAGCATTGATAGCTCAAAGGGTTGAGTGTTAGCCTTGAAAACACATATTATTGGGTTGAGAGTGAGCCATTAGAAAACTCTTTCCCTATCTCTTTCTATATAATTTTTAATTTTCCATCAATTCAACCCCCCTTCTTGGTGCATAAGGACAAATAAGTGGTATCAGAGCATTGGTCTCACTTTTCTAGCTTAATTGTGTGATAAAAGATCAAAATGGCCAATGAAAGGATGCATCACCTCAAGCCACACTTCAATGGTACCGATTATGCGCATTGGAAATATAGAATGGAGGTATATCTTGAAAGTAATGTCATTGATGTATGGGATTGCATAATCAAGGAATGGAAACCTCTATCAAGAAAAGTTGATGATGTTGAAGAATTGGTTCCTAGAGAAGAATGGGTGGATGCACAAAGAAAAGCTAATGGGAAAAATAAGAGAGCCATGGAAATTCTTCTTAGTTCACTTTCAAGAGAAGAATGTGGTAGAGTTCAACATTATTCAAGTACGTTTAGCATTTGGAAATCTTTATAAAACTACTATGAAAGAACTAAGCAAGTCAAGGAGAAAAAGATTCAGTTGTACATAACTGAATATGAACTCTTCAAGATGAAACCTAATAAAAGTGTCACCGATATGACAAATAGGCTTCTAGCCCTTATCACCAACATGAAGAAATTGGGCAAAGTATACACCTTGAATGACATAAACTATAAGATTCTCAAAACTCTCCCAAAGAAAGATTATAGAGCTAGAATTGCTAACACAGAAAAAGCTAATAAGGATCTTGGAAAGTTTCCTACTGATGTTCTCATTGGAAAACTCCTTATCGAAGAAATGCCTTTATTGATAGAGAAGGAAGAGAATCAAGAGAAGGAGAAAAAGAGATCCTTAACTCTCAAATCCTCCCTCAAAAGCAAAAAGGAATGTGAGAGCTCAAGTGAATCAGAGGAAAGTGAAGATGATGATGAAGAAGAACTTGCTATGCTCTCAAAAAGGGTCAAAGACATCATTAAGAGAAGAAAGAAAGAAAAGAGGCCCTTTAAGAGATCATCATCAAATTACAGCTCAAACTCAGCAAAGAAAAGAAGAATGATATTACTTGCTATGAATGTGGTAAGCAAGGTCATATAAAAACAGAATGTCCTAACATCTAGAAGAAAAAGAAATGGGACAAGGAGAAGAAAAAGAAGGGCTTTAAAGCAACATGGGATGATGACTCCTCAAGTGATGAAGAGGAAGAGGATGTTGCAAACTTATGTTTTATGGCCTTAGAGGACTCATCAAATAAGGTAAGCTCTAACTCTCAATCTTGTGATGATATTGATGATGATATGCATGATGGGGATAAGCTAATTAAAGCTACGAATTTAAAATGCAAAAAGTATAAATCAAAAATGAAAATTTTTAAGGAAAAGCATTCTAAGTTGGAGGAGAATTTTAAAGAATTAGAAAAACTTGTTTTAAGCTTGAAAACCTCCAATGTTAGCTTAAAAAGCTCATTGGAGGAAATCACTTCCAAAAACTCCTCTTTTAATTCTTTGTATAAAGAAAACAATGCTTTGAAAATTGAGGTTAAAGAATTAAGAAACTCAATCTCAAAATTTTACAAAGGAAAAGAAGCCTTGGATACTCTTATTGTATCACAAAGGCCACTGCTTATGAGACATGGTCTTAGCTTTGATAGCTCATGTCCATCCACATCCTCTCCCACTATATTCATAAAAGCTACAACTCCTCAAACCTCTAGCATTGAGGTAATTCACAAGGAAGTGAAAACACACACTAAACCTCTAAGTCCCAAAAGGACTCGAAAGGTTACACAAGACTCAAAAGCTAAGCCTCAAAGAGTTAACCATGCATTCATATATCAAAAGAGACATGCTCAAAGACATCCACAATCACAACATAATACTTGTCCTCGTATGCATTCATTCATAATGTTGTGAAAAGACCAAGATTTTTTGACAAAATGGCTAAGAATACCTTTAAGTCAAAACTCAAATGCCATTATTGTATGAAAGATGGTCATATAAATGTATTTTGTTATATAAGGAAGGCTCAACTCAAGCTTTAGGAACCTTCCAAGGCAAACCCTAAGGACCCAAGTATATTTGGGTACTTAAAACAAGATGATTAATCTTTTCTTGTAGGTGTGTCCCAAATCCACTACCAAGGAGAACAAATGGCATGTAGATAGTGGATGTTCAGTACACATGATCGGAAATACAAGTGTCTTCACAAATGTGAAAGAAAAGAGAGGTGGAAACATCACATTTGGTAATATTGCCAAAGGTAAGATAGTTGGCATTGATACCATTGGTAAGGATAATATTTCTCTCATTGAAAATGTTCTTTTGGTTGATGGTTTAAAATTTAACTTGCTTAGTGTAAGTCAATTATGTGCTAAGGGTAATAAAGTCACCTTTGACTCTAAAGCATGCATTGTCACCACTTTAGTTAATGACAATGTAGTGTTTAAGGGTGAAAGGGAGTGCAATACCTATATGATTGACTTAGATGATTTGGCTAACCAAGATGTCAAGTGTTTCATGTCTATTAGCAATGAATCTTGGCTTTAACATAGAAGGCTTGGACATGCAAGCATGGAACTTCTTCATAGTCTTTGTAAGGATGAGCTTGTTGAAGGACTTCCAAAGATCAAATTCTCAAAGGACAAGACATGTGGACCTTGTCAAATGGGAAAGCAGCACAAGTCATCCTACAAATCAAAAAATATTGTAAGTACTTTTAGACCCCTTAAACTTATTCATATGGATTTGTTTGGACATAGTAAAGTTGCTAGTTTAGGTGGAAAAATGTATGCCTATGTGCTTGTTGATGACTACTCTAGATTCATTTGGGTTAGTTTCTTGACTCATAAGAGTGATGCTTTTGATGCATTTAAAAGTTTTGCCAAAAGAGTTCAAAATGAGAAAGGCTACTTCATTTCAAAAATTAGAAGTGATCATTGAAAAGAATTTGAAAATGAATTTTTTGAAAATTTTTCCATTGAACATGGAATTTCACATAATTTTTTCTCTCCTAGAACACCTCAACAAAATGGTGTCGTAGAAAGGAAAAATAGAACCTTGATTGAAATGGCTAGAAGCATGCTTAATGAATATGGTTTACCAAATTATTTTTGGGCGGAAGTCGTTAACACTTCATATTACATGTCAAATAGAGTTTTTGAAAGACACATTTTGAATAAAACCTCTTATGACTTATGGAATGGAAGAAAACCCAAGATTTCATATTTAAGAGTTTTTGGTTGCAAGTGCTACATATTAAATGCCAAGGATAACCTTGGAAAATTTGTTTCTAAAATCGATGAAGGTATTTTCTTAGGATATTCTATCACTAGTAAAGCTTATAGATTCTTTAACAAAAAGACTATAGTAATTGAAAAGTTTATCAATGCTGTATTTGACGAATCTAGTAAACTTAACCTTGGGAAAGGTAGTGTTCTTAATGATCTTGTAGGTGAATTTGAAAAGCTTGGATTGGATCAAGATGAGACTCCAAAGGAAGTTGAAGACTAAGTGGAAAACCAACAAGATCATAAGGATCAATCAAATCCACAAGAGGAAGATGTTCAAGAACTTCCTAAGGAGTGGAGATACCCCAAGAATCATCCCAAGGAGCAAATCATTGGTGATCCATCTAAGGGTATAAGTACTAGATCTCATTATAAAGCCTTAGATAATAATTTTGCTTTTGTTTCTCAAATTGAGCCAAGGACCATTGATGAGGCTCTTAATGATGAGAGTTAGGTGATTGCTATGCAAGAAGAACTCAACCAATTTGAGAGAAACAAAGTTTGGGAACTGGTTCCTAGACCTAAAGATCATCCCACTATTGGATGTAAATGTGTTTATAGAAATAAGTTAGATGAGCATGGCTTCATCACTAGGAATAAGGCTAGATTGGTTGCCAAAGGGTACAACCAAGAGGAAGGCATTGATTATGATGAAACTTGTGCTCTGGTAGCAAGATTAGAGGCTATTAGAATTTTGCTTGCTTATGCATGTCATATGGATTTTGAACTTTTTCAAATGGATGTTAAAAGTGCTTTTTTTAAATGGATTTATTGAGGAGGAAGTTTATGTTGAGCAACCCCCCGTTTTGAACATCATGAACTTCCCAATCATGTCATTAAATTAACCAAGGCCTTGTATGGTTTGAAACAAGCTCCTAGAGCTTGGTATGAAAGGCTAAGTACATTTCTTTTGAAAAATGATTTTGTTAAGAGCAAAGTTGGCACAACACTAAACGGCATAAAAATGACACCTTAATTATTCAAATTTATGTTAATGATATTGTATTTAGTGCTACTAATGAACATCTTTGTGAAGAATTTGCCAAGTGTATGACTAAGGAATTTGAGATGAGCATGATGGGTGAGCTCAAGTTCTTCCTAAGACAACAAATCAAGCAATGCAAAGATGGAATCTTCATCAACCAATCCAAATATACAAGAGAGCTTCTCAAGAAGTTTGGCATGGATGGTTGCAAAAGTAGCAAGACTCCAATGAGCACATCAACTAAGCATGACAAAGATGAAAAGGGTAAGCCTCTAGATAAGAAGAAATATCGAGGTATGATTGGTTCTCTTATCTACCTTACGGGATCTGGACCCGATATAATGTATAATGTTTGTTTTTGTGCACATTTTCAATCTTGTCCTAAAGAATCTCATTTGAATGCGGTAAAAAAAATATTGAAGTATTTACATGGCACATTGCATTTAGGGCTTTGGTATCCTAGAAATTCATCTTTTATAATAATTAGTTTTTCAGATGCAGATTATGCTAATAGTTTGCTTGATAGAAAAAGCACTTCCTGAACTTGTCATTTTCTTAGTGAATGTTTAATTTCATGGTTTAGTAAGAAACAAGTTCTTTGGATGAAACCATAACTCAAGGACTATGGTCAAGTGATTGATCATATTCCCATCAAATGTGATAACATAAGTGCCATAAATCTTTCCAAAAATCACATCCAACATTCTAGGAGTAAACATACAGACATTAGGCATAATTTTTTGAGAGATCATGTGCAAAATAGTGATGTTGTATTAGAATTTATTGATACAACTAACCAACTTGCTGATATTTTCACAAAACCCCTAAATGAAGAAAGATTAAATTTCATAAAAAGGGAAATTGGCATGCTTAATGGGAGATCATTGCCTTAGATTTTCAAAATTACATAAAGTTTTTCATTTGCATCAAAATTTTATGCATGTTATGACATTTATCTTTCATATTTTACTCTATTAAAAATCTTGAATTGAGGTGACTCTTAAGTCAATTAAATTTAATTTTTTTTTACCTTATGTAGTTTGGTTGCATGTTGGTTGTTTTATGGTTGATTTTTGGTATATTAGATCCAAATTGCTTGAAATTTATTTTCAATAGTTTGTTATATCATAGTTTGTTGAATATATAATTGTATCTATTTTGATCTTGAACTATAATGCCAATTGTATTGCATATATCTTTCCTTAAAAGTTTTCAAAAATTTCTATTTTTTTTAAATTCGTAGTTGCTACATAAAAATTGAGGTCGTGAAATTTAAAATAATAGCCGTTATCTTTTAGCCCCTTAGTCCTTCTCACGATCAGTAAATCGCAAACGCAACTTTTGAAATTTTCAAAAATCGCGGTTGTGACTCAAAGTTTTGCAGCACTCAAAACTTGCCTTTTTCAATAGATATTTTTGCATTTAATTCAAAAACTAGCCATTTTTTGACCATTTTCACCTATTTTTTGCTAATAAATACACCACTATTTCAGTCTTCTAACTCTCTAAACTCCTTCCTACTTAAAATTCTACTACTTTCAAACTCTCTTCCAACTTTTCTCTCTTTCAAGCTTTATTTTCTTCATCTTTTCAAACTCTTCTCCATCAATGGCTTTAAGAAGACCTTCTAGAAAAAGGAAAGAAGTCCAAACTTCTCAACAACCCTCTCCTCTTGAACTCATGAGGGGAATTACCCAAGAGGAAAAATAAAATTTCCTTAGAATCCAAGACAAAACCATCTTACCCTCTAAAATACCTTCCTTAGTGTGTCTCAAAACTTTAGGAATTAAGGATAGCATCATTGGCTACCTCAAAAATCTAGAATGGGAAAAGTTTGTTTTTATTGATGAAGATGGGTATGATGAGCTAACTAGGGAATTCCTTGCCACCCTAGTTATCTATAAAAAGCTCCATCCTACTCATGGTCATTACGCCATAGATTTTCAATTTTTTGGTCACCTCTATGAGTTTTTCCTTAGTGATCTTGCTAACATCTTTGGTCTCTAAATTGAGGGTGCCTATACCATCAATGATTTCTCCTTTCATTTCAACTCTTTTTGGGCTGAAATTTCCATTGAACCAAAATTTTATCCAAAATCCTCCTTAGCCAAATACATCAAAACACTTTCTCTTTGGCTTCTTTATCGAATTGTCACCATCACCATAAATGCTAAAAGGGATGGAAATGAAAAGGTTTTTGAAAGAGATATTTTTTTCCTCTATGGTCTTGTCAAGGGAAAACCAATCCAAACCGCTAGGTTTCTAGTAGACCAATTTCTTCACCTTTCTTCAAAAAAAAAAGGCACCATTCTACTCTCTTCCCACATTTCTATAATAGCCAAACATGTTGGGGCTCTTACTTCACCCAACATAGCTATTCTCTAAAGACCAATTAAAAAATCCCTTATAGATTTCCAATACATGATCAATGCCAAGGCATTGAGAGAAAAGGAAGGGAAATATGATTATATTTTTGGAGATGTTGGGATCCAAGAGAGGACTAAGAAAAGATCAAGAGCTGTGATAGGTTAACCTAGTCAAGCTCAAAAGGAAGAACCCCAAATCCTTCCCATTGTCCCTTCATCTTAACCTCAAGATGAAACCAAAAAACTTCTTCGTAAAGTCTTGAAGAGGCTTTCCCTTCTAGACCATATTCACCAAGACATATTTGATATGCAAGGTCATATGGGTCTCCCTCAATGTAACTTACAAGATTGGGAATTTAATGAAGAAGAGGAGGAGACACAAGAATAGGCCTTCATCAAGAAGAAGAGGTACCCAAAGATGGAGGAGATGCTTCTTAGATTTTCTTTTTCAAATTTCTTCTTTCTTTTTGTTTATTTTGCTTTGTTTCAAATCTTCTTCCTTATGTTTTTCATCCATTGTAATGTGGCATTAACCAATTTTAAATTAATGCAATTATCTATTTTCTCTATTTTTATCTTGTTTATTCTTTGTTTTGTTCCCTTTGCAATATATTTTTCTCTATTTCTTTTTGATATTGCTAATGGGGGAGAAACATAGAACTTAAATAAACTCAAATGAACATCACTTGATTATAACTTTGAGAATATGTTCTCCACTTTATATTTTTTTGTCATTTGTTGCATAAATTGAGTGGGAGAACTCTTGATGAATTGAATGTTATTTTACATTTAACTTCTATTTTATATTTAAGTTCAATTTAATTGTCAAAATAAAATAGGAGGAGATTGTTGACCTAAGTTATTTCAAAACTTAGTCAATCTCTATTTTGATCATGTCAATCAAATTGAAAGCTATCTAATGTTTATTCAAGTGTTTGTTTTGTAGAATATATCATATTTATTGATTGAAATTGAAAGGAAATCAAAATCTTCCAAAGTATGTTGGATTGCTTCTGAGTCGCGACCAAGATCATTAAATTGCAACCACGACCTCTAAATCGGGACTGTGACTATGTAATAATGACCAACAAAATTAAGAAGCCAATTTGATTAGTTTCACTCAGAGCGAATTGCGACCTCAGTTGCGACCAATGGCATGATCCTGGATTTGCGACCGCGAATTGGTAGTTGCGGCTGCGATATTCATATTGAGATCCAAGCTTGCATTAGATAGTTGAAGAACCAACGAAAAGATGCCACCTGTTATCTAGCCATTGTGAATTATGAAAATTGCAACTGCAAAATATTAGTCGCGACCGCTAAAATGTAGTCACGACCACGAAAAAGGCTTAGCGACCATGACCCAGCTCTGACAGTGCATTTAATGTAAGATATTGTGGCTATTGTGAGGATCCTTCTTGATATCTCTTTGTAATAGGAATTTAGAGGGAAGAAGCTATAAATACGCCCTCCAAAGACCCTCATAATTATCCAACAACTTTCATTTAAGCCAAACTCTTGCAATTTTAATTCTCAAAGCCTTTCTTATTAATCGTTATCATTTGGTTGTTGTAAGAGCATTGATAGCTCAAAGGGTTAAGTGTTAGCCTTGAAAACACATATTGTTGGGTTGAGAGTGAGCCATTAGAAAACTCTTGTATAGGTTTGAGTGTGAGCCTAAGGGAAACACTTGTAAGGGTTGCGTGTGAGCCATTGAAAACACATTGTAAGTTTGGAGTGAGCTTGAAACTCCTTGTAAGCATTATCTAGTAGTAGAATACCCAATAGAGATTGGGGAGTGGATGTAGGTTCGTTAATACTCGAACCACTATAAAACTGATTGTGTTCATTCTTTTTCCCTATCTCTTTCTATCTAATTTTTAATTTCCCATCAATTCAACCTTTTTTCTTGATGCATAAGGGCAAACATATACCTGATATTTACATAAGTGACAGAGAAATCCCTAGTTTTCTTGTTGTTCTAGTCTATATGGTAGTACATAAACCACAAATTTCTTAATATAATTCACTTACTTCATATTGTATACTTATGTATATATAATGTAACTAATTTATTTCATTCTCATACTGATCATTACTAAATATCATTTCTCTTTTTATGGCATCAATTGCAATTATCATTTAATAACTCCATATAATTCACATATCAAACCAATGTAACATGTAAGCATTTCATACATCATAACATTATATATATCAAACATTAATCCAAATTGGATCAAAACTTAGTCAACTTCTCTTTCTAATCCACTTAACCCTACTATCAAATTATCATCCTTAGCATGCATTTAACATGAGCACCCATCATATAATATCACATCACAAGACATATATCACATGTCACATATCCTAGCATATATCATATATCATAATCATATAACACATAACTTATGGCATAAAGAACTCTCCTATCATATAAAAGTCAATCATCTCATAGGCATATAAAGAAATCAATCCATACTAAGTAGCTAAGTAGTCAAACAATATCATTCATATCACAAGTCCTGCCCTACTAGGCCAATCGTTACCATTTACTAGTGCGAGTCTCAACTATGTCCCTTATTCTTAGCTCCTTGTCCTTGAGGTTAAGATGGTCTAGGTGGTGAAGGTGCTAGGGTTGCATTTCCCTAATTTCCTTTTTGTGGGTAATCTTTGCGGAAGTGACCTATCTGACTACATCTTAGATATGCGCTAAAGACTTTCTAGCAAGCTCCAAGATGCTTCTTACCACACTGGACACAAGGGGGGAAAACCTATTTTGATTGACCATTATGCTGTCTAAGTGTTAAAGTTGTTAGCGAAGACTCCTTTCTTAGACTTCTTATGCCTCCTTTATGCTGGCCTCCGTGACCCTTACTCTTATGCTTGCTCTTCTATTCTCGTTCAACATTCTCGGCTCTTTCGGCCTTATGCCTCTTCTCCATGTCCTCTCTCAAAGCAGGGATTAGGGACCTCAGACGTTGATTTTCCTCCATCAAGCCTGAGCAGTCACTCTCTAACTTTTGAATCTTGCTATGAATCCAGTCATAATCTAAACACTCCTCAAGCTCCTCCTCATCAGGGGTCTTCTCTCTCTCGAGGTGGATTATAAGCAAGGCCCTCTCAAACATCTCTGGCTAAGTCCTCTTGCACTTCACATGAGGTGCTCTAGGTCTAGGTCCTCTAGTAGTGGTATTCTTCTTGGTCATCTGATAAGAGAATCATGAGACACACAAATAATAACAAAGAGTACTATAGCTTATTAGGATTTTACAGAACTATACTAGCGATAGACTGTAAGTGATATGATAGGAAAATTCCTATGTTCCAAGATTATACTTAACCAACCTAATAAATAGACAAGTATAAATTATGCTTTTAAAAAAAAACTATAGCTCTGATACTAACTTTGTCACATCCCAACTTTAGAGATATGATGGTCTTAAAATATAGGGAGACATAATGTCATCCATACCCGTAGAACCCACTCATGCATATAATAACTTTGCCTAGTGATAAGTGTATGAATTTTTATGTTTTGTCCATTGATTTAGCATGTTTTATTCTTTAAATTGAGTTTAATTTGTTTGTTCAAGTGCTTTTCAGAGTAATTTCTAAGAATTATTCATATTTTGAAATACTGTGATCATTGAGCTGGAATTGCTGTTAAAAATAGAGAAACGGTGAAATTTTTGGATAATTTTGGCTATGGCCATGCCCATGGCCTTCGGCGTGGCATAAGAGCCTCAATTCTAGTAGCTTTACATGCCTAAGAGCCATGGGTGTGTCCCTGGCTGTGTGACGCTATAGAGTTCTAATAGCTTTGAACACCTTGCAATATTTTGAGCATAACTAGAGCTAAAAAGGTCCAATTAAAGTGATTCAAGTACATTGGAAAGCTAAAAGAAAGATCTACAAATGTTAAGAAGACAAAATTCTAATTCCTTCATTTTTAGACCTAAAATTGGCATGTAATCCAAACATTGTATCTTGGCACCTAGCCTAGCTGTGCTGACATGACAAAAATTAGCCAATCCATGCTTGACACCTATCCAAACCCTAATGAGCCTCAAAGCACTATAAAAGGACATAATTTACATTAGAAAAGAGAGCTCTTTCCTGGGTTCTAATAGCCGCCCTCACAAAAGAGGTAAGAGGGAGTTTTGTGCAGAATTTTCCTAGTGAAGATCCAATATGCTGCAGATTTTGAAGAGGAATGAAGATCGAAGTAGGGATTTCTCATTGTCCATGGATTGTTTGAGTTTTCTTTACCTTCTCTTGTATTCTTTATTTCAATTTTCTCCTATGAACTAATTTGTTATTTATCTGGATAAAGATGAACCCTAGTTCTTAATTGTATGAACTAAATAATTTTTTTTGAATCAATTTATCTTTGGATTGTTTTATTTTCATGATTTATGATGTTTATTCTAATTGGCAATTACCAATTTGTTGATTAGATATTATTTCTATATTGGACGAGTAGAGATACCCTGATATAGATAGATCACTCATGGGAATAGAGAGTTAATTAGGGTGCTAGAGATATATCTATAAGACTTCTTTGGATGTTAATCTCTTGAACTTAATGCTGCTCCTATTTGATTATAGGTTGAGAAGAGATTCCTTTGTAATACTTAGAAAGTTAGGGATTTAATCACTTGAGAAAGGTTTTTATCTAATTTAGTAATAGTCTAATTCAATTCATTGTTTGAATGATTCATATTGTTGTTCTTGACATGCATGAGAGGCTAGGGGAATTCAATATCTAGATGAACTTCACTATTGATTTTTTTTCATTTATCCTTTATTGCTTTCATAGATTAGTTTTAAATAATTTAGTTTAATTAATCTTAAATTTGGTTCAACTAGACAATAGTTTAAGTTTGAGCTAGTACTTGTGTCGGTGTCTTTATGGATCAACCTCATTACTGCTATACTACCTAAATGATAGGTGCACTTGCCTAGAGCCAGGGTAGAATTAGTCATCGATCTATTATAAATGTACAACTGCTAGTGTCACAAAATGCTTGTCAAGTTTTTGGCACCGTTGCCAGGGACACTTGTATACAATATTAGCAATATGATGGAGATTATTGATTTAGTTTTTATTTTCATGTCTGTTTATTTTCATCTATTTCTATTCATTTGTTCTATTTTATATTTTTATTTCTTTTGAGTTTTTATGTTTCAAAAAAAATAAATTTCTCCATAGCTGAATGGAATTATCATTAGTGGGGTTCTTGCCCAAATCAAGAATGGGGATATCAGGGAGATCAGTGTCTCTATCAAACTAATTTCCAAGCAGAATACGAATAGGGAGCACCACAAAAAAAGTCATCCCTCGAGCTTGCGTTAGAAAGATTCACTTGGTCTATGGAGAATTGGGCTAAGGAAGTGGAGAGCAGCAAAAACAATACATCATAAGCTAGCTTCCCAACTCAATTTGAAGTAGACATCACATTGGAGGATGACAAGCATGCACAAGAGGAGTAGAGGTTGGAAGAGATGTTTATGACTTTAGTATTAGCAACTGATAAAAGATTTCAGAGCATTAAAACAACTCTAGAGAACCAATAGGCATCTCATCACAACTTAGAAATTCAAGTTGGGTAGATTTTAGATTTTCTAAGTGTTCAACCAGAAGATAATTTGCTAAGTTATGTTTACCCCATTCTAGTAGAACAACAAAGGACTACTACCATAACTTGGTTGTGGAATCATGATAGTGATGAAGAAGAGAATGGTAAGGATAATTTGGGGCTGCTGCATATAGAATTTGATGATTGCTTAAGTGAGCAACCCCAAATCCAACAATGGGACATGAATGGAGTGGAGTCAAGTGTTAAAGAATTCTCTTCCGATGATAGTAAGTTATGGGAAAGCATGGAGGGGGAAGCTATGCAAGCTGAAAATCACACCTCTCCTATCATTTCAACCCTCCCACTTTTTGAAAAGAATGACAATAGCCCACCCATAATCCCAACACCCACCCTTGTCAAGCTCAATCTCTTAGAAGCTCAACGCTGGTTTTATAACTTGCAAGCTTAGGTTTGCAGGAAATAGAGAACCAAAAATATTTTTTATTGCTAAAAGAAGGCTATGTAAGGGCCAACACCTTTACATACTCTTCTTTGTTTTGATTTATAAAGGTATCCAGCATAAGGAATCCTCCACTCTCTTTGTGGAAGATGAATAATAATAATGTTTAGCTAATAAGATGTTAAAGAAGTGCTGAATGGGAGGCAATCCATTAATGATTTAAATTTTTATTACTTTACTTTTTCTATTTGTTTTATTATTTATTAATTTTGTTTTGTGGATCTAATCTTCACCTTTTCTTTAGAACTATATCTCTTTAGTCTACAGGATGATTTGATCATGGTAGAAATTATTGGAAAAGGAGATCCCAACATCGATTCAAAAAATATTCAGGGTAGTTTCCTTTCACTCTTCTTTCTTTTAATTATTTATAACATATTGGAGACAATGTGTTACTTAAGTGTGGGGGAGAGGTATTTTTTTATGCCTTATCTTTTATTAAATCTTGAGATTGAGTGAATTGAGTTGTGGCAATAGTTTGATTTGAAATTAACTCTCCCTAGTGATAAATTGGTCTAATTTTTCTAAGACAATGATTTGGTGCAGTGTGGATTGAATGTGGTGGTCATGATTGGGGAATTAAATTTTTTCAAATCTTTTCTTTTTACCTAAAATTTGAAATTTTAGTTACACTTTTTGAGCCAATTTTTTTCCACTATTACTTTTGTTCTAGTTTAGTAGAAATGCTATTAAACTTAGGTAGCTTGACTATTTTTCTTGAAAAAAAAATATAAGTATATAAAAAAAAGATTGTGCAAAGGAGTTTTGAAAATATTTACATATTCTGCTATTAACTTCGTAATTGATTTTCAATCATCTATCCTTTATTACTTTCATAGATTAGTTTTAAATAGTTTAGTTTAATTAATCTTAAATTTGGTTCAACTAGACAATAGTTTAAGTTTGAGCTAGTACTTATATCGGTGTCTTTGTGGATCGACCTCGTTACTACTATACTACCAAAATGATAGGTGCACTTGCCTAAAGCCAGGGTAGAATTAGTCATTGAGCTATTATAAATGTAAAATTCCTAGTGTCGCAAATTGCCTATCTCCTAGGATTGTACTGAACCTCATGCATTAACTTGATAAAACCTTTTATAAAGGAAAACCTTAAGTTGCGGAAGAATAGTTAAATATACTTTAAACACAATCCCAAAATAAATGAACATTTTTAAGACTCCAAAATAAATCATCAAACATAAAGTTCCAAAATAAGACTCTCGGAGTATTTAGAGACTCATCATAACATAGCATAGTAATAAACTTTGACAAGGGAATTTCCCAAGCGAAGTAGATTGCTTGAGCGATCTCCTTGCCTCCTTATGATACTCACCTGAAACCACACAAGGAAAAGGGGTGAGCTAAATGATGTCAATGAGTAAATAATACAACTTGTAAAATAGCATATATCCCTTTATAAAGGTTCAAGGTTTATAAATCATGGTTTTAGAAAGAAAGGAAGGTAAGACAACAATTCACAAAGGTTCCCTATTATCATAAAAAAAAATGGTTTTGGACCAATTATCCATTGGTAACCCAAGCTTACAAAGAAATCATATAGTCATAATTAAAATAGAAAAGAACTTGGGTTTTAAGATGTCAAAGGTTCACATAACATGAAAACTTGCACTTGTAACTTGAACATGATGTTTACTCACCTTATGCTTCCTTTGCTCCTAGCACTTGTAGCCTTTTGAACTTCTACTACTTCTTAAGCTCTAACATAATATTTATTCAATACTTAGCATTTACTTAATTACTATGCTATCCTATCCCATATCTACCCCATGTGCATATGACATTCACATACACTTCGAGTTGTACATAGAAGCGCATTCATCACTTGCACATAACATGTTGACTTTCAAAGTCTCATACACTTAGCCTTTGTAGGCCGACATGAAATCACATAATAACTCATACCATGACTCTTCTAAAGTCAAACATAATATATCATGATCTTAATATCAATTCTATTTAACATTCAACTTCGTACATTTAACACTTCACATATATATCAACTTAACAAGTAACCTTTCAAGAGTCATACTTATCTCTAATGGCCAATTCATACAATTAATCTCATCATCCATTTAAGATCATTAATTCATTACTAACTCATCATAAAACCTATTTCCCATATCACTTAATCATAAACACATATCAATTACAACATAGAAATAGAGTTAGGAAACCTTAATTGTCTTTAGACCTCTCTAGAGTTATTCCTTCAATCAACATACAATTTTATCATTTATCATTCATGTATACATGTCAATAATCATTAAAATATATCATATAAAAATTATAGATATTGGGATTAATTTCCCAATGTAGGCTGAATACATCTATCAAAGAAAAACATGAATTTTCTTATTTTTCTTACTTTTTGTTCATTATAGTAATATGTAAAAACATGGTTTAAACCAAGATTTTTTATGTACTCATAATAGAAATCAATTTAGAATACTTTAATGCACCAATCAGCACCTATATATTCATATATGTATGAAAAATTTTCAACTTTAGGTTCTAGGATGAAAACCATGAATCTTTCTTGTTCCTAGTAATTTTTGGTCATTACAATAATATATAAACACATGATTTAAACCATTATTCCTCATCCAAACATAATAAAAATTCATTTAGAATTTAAGTATACACAAATTGGCAGCCCTTGGTACTACCTATGCAAGAAAATTCCAATTTTAGGTTGTAGGGTGAAAATCATAAGTTCTCTTGCTTTTCAGTATTTTCTGATCATTACAGTAATATATAGAAATATGATTTAAATCAATATTTTTAATCTATACACAACAAAAATTAGTTTAAAATGCAAATATGTACAAATTGGCAGTCTCCCTTGTGTTTATGCATGAAATTTCAAATTTTGAGTTTTAGGGTTCACCTTTGTAAGATTCACGTAAAGAGGTTTGTGTTTTCGATAGAAAAATTGATTTCTCTTTCAAAAGTTTACCTAAATCAAATTTAATCAATAGAAATTAGTAAATACTTAGTTTAAAATAATTTTCTGATGATTATTTAAAAAAAATCAGATAGTAAATAGAAAGGAAAGAAAAACTTACGAAAACGGTTGCAAAATCGTAAGGTTTGAAGGTACCTTGTGAATTTTGGATGAGAGATTATTTTTGAGAGAATTTTTTGCTGGAAATATGATAGAAAATATAATGGTGGCTGCTTCTACTAGGTCTGGGATTTTCACTTTAAATATTTAGGATTTGGGTAAATTCCAAGTTTACCCGTAATGAGCTAGGTAGGAGTGTTTTGGTATCGTGGGCTTTTGGAAAAATTAGGCTTTTTATTTAATTTATAGGCTGATTATAGGTAATTAAAAATAAAATATTTTTTTTATTATTTTCATTAGAATTTCTCGTAAAATATTTATTTAAAAATATTTTAAAAATACCTATAAAAATTATTTTATGCTTAAAAATCGTTTTATGCATGAAAATTTAATTTATGTGAAATAAATCATTTTATGCTTATGTATTTCATATAAATCACTTATTTCACCATAATAATTCATATTATGCATATTAGAGCTAATCTAACATGCCACATACTCATCAATCACATAACACATGAATTTTCATAAAAGCACATATTTTGCTATAATAATTCTAAATTCTAGTAATTGGTCATGAAAACTCCTAGGGTGAGTGCGGGTTGTTATAGAAAAGATGACCATCCTATTTGGTATGAATGGTAAAGATGACTGTCTTGTCTGGTAGGAACAGTAAAAGTAGTGATCCTTTTTAGTAGGAATGAAAAGTGATAATCTTATTTGATAGGTTTGAAAAGATGATCATCTTGTCTGGTAAGAATGGTAAAGATAACTGTCCTATCTGGTAAGAACAGTAAAAGTAATGATCCTTTTTAGTAGGAATGAAAAATGATGATCCTGTCTAATAAAATTAAAAAGATGACTATCCTATTTGATAGGAATGGTAAAGATAATTGTCCTGTATGGTAGGAACAGTAAAAGTAATGGTCTTTTATGATAGGAATGAAAAATGATGATCCTGTATGGTAGGATAAAAAAATGATGACCATCCTATCTAGTAGGAATAGTAAAGATAATAGTGCTATCTGGTAGAAATAGTAAAAATAGTGATCCTGAGATTGAGATTGATTTTTGTAAAGCAATTGATTCAGATTGATTAGATTAATGATTTGTCTTACTTTGAGAGTTTGACAATCCGTCTTGATTCACAAGCTTGTTTAAGGCAAGAATGCTGAATAATTATGTAGTGATCAAATACCTTAAACTTGTGAAGGGTTAGCCTGATATAAAAGTGTTGATCTTTGGGAGAAAGATGCCCCCATTTTAGAAAGGAGAATATTTGGAAGGGAGAATAAAGGAAAGTGGTTTGGTCATTTGGTTTTTGGTTGATTGGCTAGCTCAAAGGTGAAAATGGGCATATTAGGTATAAGGCTGGTTGGTCAATGGCTATTAGTTTGGCCTAGGAAGAAGTAATTCTGGAAAATAAAGTAAGGTGTGATCTTGAAAAAGATTGGGCTGTTCAGTTTAAATAGGTTTAATTTTGGAGAAGATTTAGTTTGAGGTTGGATTGGAGAGCTTAATCATGAGGTTCAAGTCTTTAGAGATGATTAGGTTAGAAGGTTTCGGGAAGGTCAATTTGTGCAGTTTGTCCTTGGAGAAGTTCACATGGAAGGCTTTGTTAGATTTGGCATTTTAGCTCAGTCAAGTTACAACTTTTAGGGAGTTCATTTGAAAGGCTTGATCAAGTTCTGCCTTAGGCTCAGTCAGGTTTAAAAGGGTCTCTTAGGTTATGGCCTTTGGGGAGTTCATTTGGAAGGCTCGGTCAAGTTCTGCCTTAGGCTCAATCAGGTTTAGAGGACTCGGTCAGGTTATGACCTTTGGGGAGTTCATTTGGAAGGCTCGATCAGATTTTTCCTTAGGATTAGGCTGGGATGCTAAACTTTGTAGGAGGTCATACTGGGAGGCTAAGTTTGGTTTAGAGGAAAGGTCAGGCTAGGAAACTAGCTCATGAAGGCTTGGTCAAATTTGGCTTTGGAGGAGATTATAATCTTCATAAATAAAGGCTTTTCAGGAGTGGGCTTCATAGTGAAAGCTTTTAGGTTTGGGCCTCATGCTAAAGGCTTTTTGGTTTAAGTTCCATGGTAAAGGCTTTTTGGTTTGGGTTTTATGGTAAAGGCTTTTTGATTTAGACTTCATGGTGAAGATTTCTTAGTTTGGGCTTAATGATGAGGACTTTTGGGAGTGGGCTTCATTATGAAGGTTTTTAGGAGTGAGCTTTATAGTGAAGGCTTTTTGGGTATGGGCTTCATGGTGAAGGCTTTCAAGATAGTTTGTTAGCTTGGAATTTTCTATAAGGGTGTTTTGGATCTCTTTGGAAGAGGGTTGGCTTTATCTCAGCTATGGTGCTCCAGTTTTTATTCATAAAGATACCACAAGCTCATGGATAGGGGCTTGCCCTTTGTCATGGTTGCATAAGATTTTTAATGCCCATTAGACATTTGGTAGGCCTTGACTCAGTTGGACTTTATGAGTGATGTAATTTGCTAATGAGGCTTTGTCTTTTTAAGCATAATGAGATTTTGCCAAAGAGATATCGAATGACTTGATTTTGAGTGGTTCGAGCCCTTCTTAAGCTTTGCAAGACATGACTTGATTTTGATTATGCTAAAGAAAAATGGCTTTAAGATGATTAGTCTTGAAAGACTTAGGATTTTGGTTTTGCCCATGGGCTTGGCCCTTAGAAGATGATGAGACTTTGTCAAGCAAAGGCTGGTACGAGGCTTGAGCTTGCAAGGATGGTATGAGGCTTCAACCTAAAAGGATGGTATGATTTTACCAATAAGGCTTAAGGATGGTACATTATGAAGTCTGGGAATGGTTTGAAGGTGGGTTGGAAATTCTGAAAAGGATCAGGGAGGTTGTATGATTTTGCTATGTGTAGCATGATTCATGGAAAAGAACAAGCCAAGCTAATCTTGTCATTTTAAGATTGAAGAGACATTTAGGGTGAGACTTTATTGGCTTGAACGTACATGACATACTAGCTGAAATGAAGTACCCTAAGGAGTGATTAAGGAGAAAACACAACTTGGGGATCATGCTCCCAATGAGAGATAGGAACATGATAGACTGGCAATATGAGAGATTATGCCAAAGCTCTTTGAGCTAAGTGATGAGACAAATTGACAAAATATGATAACAACCTAGAAGGATATGCCCCTACTGTGAGATAAGGACATAGAGGATAATATAACTTTAGAATATGAGCCTTTAATGAGAAAGGGTGATTTTGGAATACATGAGATGAGATAGACTGATTGAAGACAATTTTGGACAAGAAGGAAGATGACTGGGATGAGCTTTCTCTTTTTCTCTCTCTCTCTCTCTCTGTTTTTTTTTAAGCTCTAACTTTTGCCTAAGTTGCCTTTTCAGGTTTTCAACTTATCGAGCTTAGATTAATGAAATTTGGGAGAAAACATTCTACCATGATTTGCTACTTTTCTTCACTTTAAGGGACTCTGACCTTTGAATTTTAGATTTTATGAACTTGTTGCCCCTTATTGTGGTGTATCATTTGATTGCCCAAAGTGCAATAGGAAATTACATTGAACTTTTTTTTTTTTTTTCTGTGCTTCAACTGTTTGATGAGAGGTCAATTTATTAACCTTCTTTGGTTAGGAGCTGACAAAACAATTGTTGATGGCACCTCAATTCTAACATGTGCTAGTTATGATAAATTTAATTGACTGTTTATTTCTCTTTTTCTCTTTCTCTTTTTTTTCTTTCTTTCTTTTTCTTTTTTTTTCCCTTTCTCTTTTTTTTTTCTTTTTTTTTTCTCTCAAAGCTCATCTATGTTTGAAGCAAGAAAGACAAGTGCACGAATAACAAAAAAAAAAAGGATGTTCTATTATAATAGAAAATTTTAATAGAAAGAGAGTGACATGATTGATGAAAAAATACATGAAAAAGAAAATAAGATGACAAAATTAGACTCAAATTTAGACTCAGACTTTGAGATTTGGACTTAGACTCAAACTCAAACTTAGACTTCAATCTCAGACAGGTCAGATTAGCTAAACTTGAACTCTTCCATGTCATGCCACTTAGGGTTGAGGTGAAGTGGGGTCAAATTGGATTCAGGTTCTTCATCACTGTTCGGGTTGGTGGTGAGAAATTTAGGTTGAAATGATGCACTTTAGATGCAATCTTCAACCTTTGATGTAGTTGCAACCAAAGCTTTGAAAGTGCATAGGTATTGGGTTAACAATTGGATTTGATAGGTCTGAAGTAGGGTTTTGATAAGGATGTCCACTTGCTCTTGCTCTGTTGGTTAATTTATCATTTGAGCAACTTTGGCCCTCCATATTGTAAGGAACATGGAGAAGGATTCCTCTAGAAGCTATTTAGTGGTTTCCAAGTCACAACTAGTGACACCCATTTCACCATTATAATGATACTACTGGACAAAGGCATGACAAATAACATCCCACGTCTTTTTTTCGCTCTTGTCTAGTAAAAGGAATCATCTTTGATGAGAATCAAGATGCCTTATAAGAAGATCTCTAATGTGTGCATAATAAAGATTTTAAAATGGTTCTTCAAGGCTGTCCTTTTCATCAAGCAAGCATGGAAAGAGAATCAATAGAGCTTTAATTCATGTTCAATGGCTCTTTCAAGAGAAATCTAAAGAAATGCAAAGCTTTCTATAATGTTATCAAGAAGACTTGCATAATGAGCATCACCTTTGGAAAGCATTACATTCAAGGAAGCTTTAACATTGATGAATTGCATAAAGGGGGTTTGGAAAAAGGCAAAACATGGAAGTTCAAGCTTTATACAATGTAAAATGGGAGAAAATTTGAAAAAAGGTAGAAGCCAACACGCCTAGGTACATGGGCATGTCCTTGGGCATATAGCATTCTGTGTGTTCATTTTTATTTTTGAAATTTTATTATTTACTTTAGTTTTTAATGTTTTTAGGCCCCTATCAATATGATATAAGCCCATGTTCAATTAAATTAAGTTTGAATATGTAGTTAGTGAGTTTTGGGTATATTTATATTAGGTTTAAGCCTAAAAATGAGATTAGTTTGGTTTCTTGTTTAGGAATAAGTTTTCTTATATAATTAGGAGTTATTTCTATTTAGGAATCTTCAATCCCTGTATAGGAAGATTTCCTAGTCCTTAGCTAATTCTTATTTAGGGTTTTTGTAACACTATAAATACTTTGCTATTCATTTAATAAAAAAGAGATCAGTTGATTGCCCCAAATTTAAGTTTTAAGCTTATGAGACTTTTCTCAAATCTAGTTCTTGGATTAGAATAAAAAACCTAAACTTTCAAAGCTAATTACTTTGCTTGTTCACAACATACCAAGGTTCCTTGACACAAGTTTGTCATTGAGTTGAGGTTTTTTCTTGTAAACTTGATTTGGCTTTCTGAGGGAGTTGCTTCCAAGAGTAAAGGTATTGGGTCTCAAAGTAGGTCATTTGGGGTTCGTATCAATCTCCTAGTAGCACTGGTTAGTGATTATTAGAATAGTTGAGCAAGGAACACATCACTAACTCCTAAAGGTTTCATTGCCCCCACATATATCTTCAGATGAGTCTTGGGGCAAGTGGTTGAATCAAATCTTTCCAGTTCAGGCATTTTGAATTTAGGAGAAAACTTGGCATCAGGGAATAAGGTTAAACTATCTACATCAATTAGATCATTATGGTGCTTTAGGGATTTGATGGTTCTTTCCATGGCTTTAAGTTTCTCTGTGAGCAAACTAGTGTTTGGATAAGAAAAAACTTCCCCACCTTGGTTTAGATATGGGTTGGTTTGGCTCGAATTTGGGCTAGGATTGGTTTGGTTCAAGATAAGGGTTGGGTTAGGATGGTTAAGGCAAGCATGGTTAATCATAGCTTGAATTTCCTCAATGATGAATTGCATTTGTTCCTCAAATTGGGCTTGTTGAGCAGCTAGGATAGATTGGAAATGTTCTTCTTACTTCTTAAGAAGTCTGGTTATAAGCGTGGTTAGGGAAGCCATGTCAAGCGGGTTGGCCATTGGTACCTTCAAATCAAAGTACCAAGGTAAGTGACGGATATGGAATAAAAAAAGTGATGAAGGTATAGGCATGCAAATCCTAAGAGAAAAGGCTTCCGTATTGTGTCATGGGCTAACCATTTTCTGGGCTTAAGGTGAGATGGGGCAAATATTTTGGGTTTAGGGTAGGATCAAAGGTATTGAGTTTAAGTTAGCGTGTTCAGCCAAAGTTGTTAAGCTTAAGGGTAACAGGCTAGTTTTGAAAGTGATGGGCCATAGGTGTTAGGCTTAAAGGTAGTGGGTTTGATTTTGATCAGGGGGTAGAATCAAGATAATGGTTTTGGTATGGAGAACCTAAGGTGTCTAGGTTTTTTTTTTTTTTTTTTTTTTTTTTTAAATAAGGATAGGGGCTAGGGGCTTGGTGCTATGTGTATGGTTAGGTAGCATGATTTTTAGGGTTGGATATAGGTTTTAGGGTTGTGGGTTTATGGCTTAAGGTCCAAAGGTTGAAGGTGGTTTAGGTTTACATTTGAGGTGTAAGGTTCAAGCATTTGGTGTTTATGGTAAGGCTAAGGCGAGGGGTTTGAGGTATGTGATTAGGGTGATGGTTAGGATAAAGGCTAGGGTGAGGTATTTATGTAACAATCCATACCCACCCTAGGATTTTTCATGACTAATTTGCTTGAATTCAGAACTATTAGGACTAAGTGTATACTTTTGTGAAAATTCGTGTGATATGTGATTGATGGGTATATGGCATGTTAGATTAGCTCTAGTATGCCTAATATGAGTTATTATACTGAAGTAAGTGATTTATATGAAATGCATAAGCATAAAAATATTTATTTCACATAAATTGAATTTTCATGCACAAAACGATTTTTAAGCATAAAATAATTTTTATGAGCATTTTTAAAATATTTTTAAATAAATATTTTGGGGGAAATTTTAATGAAAATAATAAGAAAAATATTTTATTTTTAATTACTTATAATTAGCCCATAAATTAAATAAAAAGCCCAAATTCCCAAAAGCCCACTACACCAAAACACTCCTAACATAGCTCATTAAGGGTAATCTTGGAAATTGCCCAAAACCCTAATTATTTATATCAAAAATTCGGTCAGCCCTTGTATCTAGTAGCCACTATTATGTTATTTCATTATTTTGGTAGAAAAATTCTCTAAAAAATAATCTCTCTACCAAATTTCACAAAATACCTTCGAACTTTGCGATTTCTTGACTGTATTCCTAAGTTTTTCTCTCCTTTCAATTTATTATTGGATTTCTATGAAACTAATCATGGGAAAATTATTTTTAACTGAATATTTATTGATTTTTATTGATTAAAGTTGGCCTAGGTGAGTTTTTGGAAGAGAAAATGATTTTTCTACTGAAACACACCAACCCCTATACGCGATTTCTCCAAAGGTGAATCCTACAACTCAAAATTGAAAATTTCATGCATAACATCAAGGGGGACTGCCAATTTTTACATGCTTGTGTTCTAAATGGATTTTGATGTGTTTAGATGAAAAATATAGAATTAAATCATATTTTTGCATATTATTGTAATGACCAAAAAGTTTCAGAAAATAAGAAAACTCATGGTTTTTCATCCTAAAACTTGAAGTTGGAAATTTTCATACATATGAGTCTATATAGATGTTGATTCCTACATGTTCATGTTCTAAAATGATTTTGTTGTGATTATATGAAAAATCTTGGTTCAAACCATGTTTCTACATATTACTGCCATAAACGAAAAGTACGAAAAGTAAGAAAAATTCAGGTTTTCTCTTTGATAGTGCATTTGGCCATTTTTGGGATTTTTATCCCAATGTCTATAATTTTTATATAGTTTATTTTAATGATTATTGACATGTATGAATGAATGTTAAATCATTAAATTGCATGTTGGCTGAAGAAATGACTTTAGACAAGGCTAAAGGCAATTTGGTATACTTAAGAAATCTTAACCTTACGTTGTGATTAGAATGTGAATGTAATTGGATAATATGAGAATAGGTTTCATGATGAATTAATAATGAATTAATGATCTTGAATTGATGAAAAGATTGATTGAATGAATTGGTCTTAAGAGATGAGCATGACACTTAAAAGGCTATTGATAAGTTGACATGTATGAAAGTGTTAAGTGTACTAAGATAATTGTTAAAGTGAATTGATATTAAGATCATGACATTGTGCTTGACTTGAGAAAAGTATTGGTATGAGTTATAATATGATTTCATGTGAGCCTATAAAGGCTAAGTTTGCAAAACTTTTAAAGTCAACATATTATGTGCAAGTGATGAGTGCACATTTATGTGCAACTCTAAGTGTATGTAAATGTTATACGTGCATGGGATAGTTATGGGATAGGATGGCATGATGATTAGATATATACTAAGCATTGAATTAAATATGATGTTAGAGCTTAAGGAGTTTTAGAGGTTTAAGGGCTACGAGTGCTGGGAGCGAAGGAACCACAAGGTGAGTAAACATTATGCTATTGTTACAAGTACAAGTTATCATGATTAAGTTAATGGGAACCTTTTAGATTCTTGAAATCCAAGTTCACTTCCATTTTAAATTTGATTATGTGATTTCCTTATTAAGCTTAGTTTTCTAAATGATAATTGGTCTAAAACAAATAATGTTTCTTCAATGATATGAAAAACCTTTTTTAATTATACCTTACCTACTTTCTTTCTAGAACTACACTATTATTGTATCTTTTGTTCAAAAGTTAAACTATTATTGTTATTATGGAACAAGTTATTATTGCCTTAAGTGTTATTGTTATATGCGAATACCATTAGCACTAGCTATGGTACCTCTAACCCTATATGGAAAAATCCTTGTGCCGATGCAGGAAATAATCAGAACCTGTGCACATGGTCTTAACCTAATGGATAAAGGTTGTGTATCCATATCAGCTAGAAGGGTAGTTCTAACTCTGAAGCTAAAAAAGTTTCACGAATTTATAAGTTATTAAGTTGGGAGTTGGAATTTGGTATGAGGCCATCTCTCCCATGAGTAAATGAGCTAGCATAGTCATTTACTCTTACTAGATGATAAGTGTTATAAGTGTGATTTCTGCAAACTAGTTATAGTGAAAATCTTGTTAAATTGAAAACTTTGGAACCATGATTTGTAAATCATGAACTATGTGTTATAAGCATTGGGTTTCATTTATAAAAGGAATATATGTTATTGTATGGGTTATATTGTTTACTCACTGAGATCATCTATCTCACCCTTTTTCGATATGTGGTTCTAGGTGAGCAATATGAGGAGGTAAGGTAATGGCTCAAGCATTCTATTTCACTTGGGGGATTCCTTGTCCAAGTCTTTAATTATACTACGTTATGAAGAGTTACTCATAAATGCTCTAGGAGTTTATTTTGGAATAGTAACCATTGATGATTTATTTTAAGACTTTAAATGTTAATTCCCTTATAAGATGGTTTCAAAGTATTTTATTAAACTATTCTTCCACATATTGAAGTTTACTGTATTATTGGATATTTGAGTTAGTACATGGGGTTTGGTATGATCCTAGGCATGATTTGTATAAGTATAAGTGGATTTCATAGGCATGGGTAACCTTATGTCTCCCTATGTTCTACAACCATCATGTCTCAAAAATTGGGATGTGATAAAGGTGGCATCAGAACTATAGTTTTAAAAGTCTAATTTAGACTTGTCTAATTATGGGATTAGTTAAGTATGATCCTAGAGCATAGAATTTTCCTATTGTAATAACCCACATCTACTCTAGTAGTTTTAGTAACAAATTATTTGAATTTAGGGTTACTATGACAAATTGTGTGACTATGTGAATTTTAGGTGTGATGTGATTTATGGGTTTAGGGCATGTTAAATTAATTTTAATATGCCTAATATGAATTATTATTGTGAAATAAATGATTTAGATGAAGTGCATTAGCATAAAATAATTTATTTAAATAAAATGAATTTTCTTGCATAAAGACAATTTTTAAATATAAAATAATTTTATGAGTATTTTCAAATAATTTTTAAATAAATGTTTTTGGGGGACATTTTAATAAAAAATAATAAGAAAAATATAATTATTTTAATTACCTATAATTAGCCTCTAATTTAAATAAAAAGCCTAAATACCTAAAAGCTCACTACCCAAAAACCCTCCTAACCAGCTCATTAAGGGTATTATTGAAAATTGTCCAAAAACACTACATATATTAATGCAAAATTTGGCCAGCCCTAATGTTCCAGCAGCCACTCTCTGTTATTTCTATATTTTAACGAAAAAATTCTCTCAAAACAATTCTCTCTACCGAAATTAAGAAAACGCCTTCAATTTTGCAATTTCTTGACCGTAATCGTAAGTGTTCCTTCTCTTTCAATTCCTTGACTAATTTCTATGCATTAAATTATGAGAAAATTAATTTGAACTAGGTATTACTGATTTTTACAGATTTAATTCAGTTTGGGTGAGTTTTTGAAAGAGAAATCTAATTCTCTACTGAAAACACAAATCTTTCTACGCAATTTCTCCTAAGGTGAATCCTGTAACTTAAAATTGAAATTTTTACGGATAAACATCACTAGGGGGCAATTTCTATACCACTGAATTCTAAACTGATTTTTGATGTGTTTAGATGAAAAATATTGAATTAAATCATACTTCTGTATATTACTGTAATGACAAAAAAGTTTTAGAAAACAAGGAAATTCAAGGTTTTTGTGCTAGAACTTAGAAGTTAGAAAATTCCATGATTTCATGTGTATATGGCTATCAATTTTTATATGGAAGAATTCTAATATGAAATTTTTTTGGATGAAAAATAATGATTTGAATAATGTGTTAGCATATCACTGTAATGAACGGAAAGCACAAAAAGCTTGAAAACTCATGATTTTCTTCCTAAACCCTAAATTTGGAATTTTCATGTATGAAAAACATCCATAGCTGCTAATTTGTACATATTGATGTTCTAAACTGATATTTGTTGTGATTGAATGAAAAATAATGATTTAAACCACATATTTACATGTTGCTGTAATGACCGGAAAGTAACGGAAATAAGAAAATCCATGATTTTGCATCCTAGAACCTAAAGTTAGAAATTTTCATGTATATGGATGTATATATGGGCCAATTCCTACATGTTTATATCCTAAAATTATTTTTGTTTTGATTACATGAAAAATCTTAGTTCAAATCATATTTTTACATATTACTGTAATAGATAGAGAGTGCGAAAAGTAAGAAAATTCAGTTTTTTTCCTTTAATAAGAGCATTCGGCCTACATTGGGATTCTTATGCCAATGTCCATAATTTTTGTGTGATGTATTTTAATAATTATTGATATGTATGAATGAGTGATAAATGATTAAATTGCATGTTAATTGAAGGAATGACCCTAGACAAGACTAAAAGCAATTTGGTATACTTAAGGTATCTTAAACTTAGGTTGTGATTAATATGTGAATGTGATTAGATAATATGAAAGTAAGTTGTATGATGATTTGATAATGAATTAGTAATCTTGAATTGATGAAGAGATTGTTTGAATGAATTGGTCATAAGAGATAAGCTTAGTGCTTAAAGGGTTATTTGTTAAGTTGACATATATGGAAGTGTTAAGTGTACTAGATGATTGTTAAAGTGAATTGATATTAAGGTAATAATATTGTTGTGTTGACCTTAGAAAGGTATTGACATAATTGTAATGTGTTTTCATATAGGCCTATAAAGGCTAAATGTGCAAGACTTTTGAAGTCAATATGTATGTGCAAGTGATAAGGTGCACTTATATGTGCAACTCTAAGTATATATAAATGTTATATGTGCATGGGGTAGCTATGGGACAGGATAGCATCATGATTAAATAAATACTAATTATTGAATGAAATATTATGTTAGAGCTTGAAGAGCTTTAGAGGTTCAAAAGGGCTACGTATATTAGGAGCGAAGGAACCACAAGGTGAGTAAACACTGTATTCATGTTACAAGTGTGAGTAACATTATGATATATTACAAATATGTGATATCATGTTATGTGTGCCTTTGAGATCTTTGAAACCCAAGTTCTTCCTATCCTAAAATATGATTAGATGATTTCTTTGTAAAGCTTGGGTTTCCAAAGGACATTTGGTCCAAAACCATTTTGTTTATCCAATGATAATTCCTTGTGATTATTGCCTAACTTATATTCTTTCTGAAACTACACTATCATTGTATCTTTTGCTAAAAAGTTAAATTACCATTGTTATTGTGATACAAGTTATTGCTGCCTTAAATGCTATTATTATATGTGAATACCATTAGCTCTAGCTATGGTACCTTTAACCCTTTTATGTAGAAGTCCTCGTGTCGATGCAGGTAATCATCAGAACCTGTGCACACTGTCTTAACCCAATGGATAGGAGTAGTGTATCCACCTCAGTTAGAAAGGGGTGGTTCTAATTGTGGGGCCTGATTAGCTTCACACCTTCTAAGTGATAGGAGTTGGAATTTCGTGTTCTAGTGATAGAGCAACAGCCTTTACTTTCTAAGTGTTATAAGTGTGATTTCTGCAAACTTGTTAAATTAAACCGTTGCTAAAATTGCAACTTGACTTATGAATTGTAAATTATGAACTATGTGTTTCCTTTTTAAGAGAAGATATGTTAACGTATATGCGATATTGTTTACTCATTGAGATCATCTATCTCACCCCTCTTTTTCTTTCCTTGTGTGGATCTAGGTGAGCAATATGAGGAGGCAGGATGATAACTCAAGCATTTCAATTTCATTTGGGGGAACTCCTTGTCGAAGTTTATAATAATACTATGCTATGAAGAGCTGTCGTTAGATGCTCCGGGAAATATTTATTTTTGATGTTTATTTTGAGATGTGATTTATTAAGGTTTCAAGTGGATTATGAACATTATTTCCTTATGGATTATATGTGAAGTGTCTAATTACTGTCTTCCGCAAATAATGGTTTTCATATAATATTTTAAATGAGTTATTGTATAAGGTTTGGTATGATCCTAGGCAGGACTTATGTATGTGTAAGTGGGTTTTCTACAGGCGTGGGTGACCTTACATCTCCCTATGTTGTAGGACCATCATATCTCTAAAGTTGGGATGTGACACCTATCATGTCATTTGCAGTCTATCGCTAGTATAGTTCCGTGAAAATCCTAATAAGTTATAGTACTCTTTGTTATTGTTTGCTTGTGTGCCTTATGATCCTTTTACCAGATGACCAAGAAGATTACCCCTATGTGACCTAGAGCATTGCGTGTAGCCTAGAAGAGGACATAGAGAGGGATGTTCGTGAAAGCCGTACCTATGATCCACCTGAAGATAGAAAAGACTCTTGATGAGGAGGACCGCGTGGAGTGTCTAGGTCATAAATGGATTCAGAGTAAGATGAAGAGGTTTGAAAGAGACTATTCAAAACTGATGGAAAAAAATCAATGTCTTAGATCCTTAATGTATACTTTGAGAAGGGACATAGAGAAGAGGCGTAAGGCCAAAAGAGCCAAATGAGTTGAACATGAATAAAAGGGTAAGCTTAAGAATAATGGTTATAAAGGCCAGCACAGAGAAGGAAAGTGAGGACCAGAAAAGGAATCTTTGCCAATAACTTGTGGCCATTATGGTAGGAAGCATTCTGGGGTTTGTTAGAAGGTCTCTGGTGCATGTTTAAGGTGTGGACAGATGGATCACTTCATCAAAGGCTACCCTTAGATAAGAAACTCAAGAAATGTGGCCTTGACACCTCTACAACTTGGACCATCTCAACCTCAAAGGCAAAGGGCTAAGAATAAGAGACACAACTGAGACTCCCGCTAGTAGTTGGTAACTGTTAGCCTATTGGTATAGGATTTATATGATATGAATGATATTATTTGACTTTAGTTATTTGGCTTAGGTTTGATCTTTTATTGCCTATGAGATGTTTGGCTTTTAATATGATAGGAGAGCTCATTATGCTATAGGTTATGTGTTACGTGATTAGGATACATCATAATGCTATGATATATGATACATGCTAGGTGATATATGTCCTGTGATGTGATATTATATGATGGGTACTCATATTGAATGCATGGTTAGTATGATGATTTAATAGTGGGGTTAAGTGTATTAAAAAGAGAAGTTGACTAAATTTTGATCCAATTTAGAATAATAATTGATAGATATAATGTTATGAGGTATGAAATGCTTACATGTTACAATGGTTGATATATGAATTATATGGAGTTATTAAATGGTAATTTTGATTAATGCCATAAGAAGAGAAATGATATTTAGTAATGATCAGCAGGAGAATGAAATGAATCAGTTATATTATATATACAAAAGTATACAGTAGGAAGTAAGTGAGGTACATTAAGGAATTTGTGGCTTAGATGCTACCATATAGACTAGAACAATAAGAAAGCTAGGAATTTCTCTACCACTTATGTAGATATCAAGTATAGTCAAAGGAAGAGTATTAATCTAGTGTGATTTAAAAGAAGAAGGCATTATTTCCATTCAAATTTCTAGTGTAAGATGCTTGATTGATTTTGGTGCTACGCATTCGCTTGTATCGCCATGTTTTGCTAAGAGTTTTGGTAAAGATAAGGAATTATTGAATGAACCCTTAGTAGTGTCAACTTCTTTGGGAGAAATGATGGAAGTAAAGTATGTGTTTAAGGACTATGAGGTAGACATGATGGACAAAAACTTCTAGTGGAGTTGTAAGAACTTGATGTCCTAAAAATTGATGTGATCATTAGGAATAGATTGGGTATATGGGTATGGAGCTTGTATTGACTACAGAGAAAAAGTAGTTAGAATCTCAAGCTAAAGATAGGGAGAAATTTATGCATCAAGGAGATACCTATGATTAAGGTCCACTAGTGTAATCATGGAATGGATGAGTATACTTAGGAAGTCGTGGAAAGGATGCGACAGAAGCATCCCCATTTTTTCAAGAGCATATGAGTAAGCATTGAAATTCGAGGATGAATTTCTTTTAAGAGGGGCAAACAGACTTGTAATGATGATAAAAGGATAAGTATGATACTAGTAGAGATTCTTTAGTGATGAGATTCTTTTGAGTATACAGGTTGTGATCAAAGTATAAGGATTTGAATTTTTATAAAGTAATAGATGTTAAGGCTATATGAATTGTAAATTTAAGGATCCATGAGGACTTGGTCTATAAGGGTATAAAATGATTTAATTCAAAATTTTAAATGATTTTAAGTATAAATGTTCTAGATTTGATTTGATTATGTACTTGTGTCTAGTGTGTTTGTCTATATGCATTGAGTTTTGTTTTATAGAATCATACATCATCAATCATACATCATGAATTGCATCAAGCATTACATTAAGGTTGCATATTACTTACAAGGATGAAAATGTTTTGATTCTTACAAATGATTCTACGCAATTTTGAAAATATAAATAGTTTTGAATATAACAGAAAGGGGTTTGAGTCCTCTGGATGAGAAATATTTTAAGGTGTTAGATACAATAATGTTCAATTGAGGTTACTGGAAAATTTGGAAGTGATCTTTAGTATGCGAAGAATTTTTTTTTATTGAGATAACTTAAAATGGCATAGAGTTAGAAAGATATAAGAGTTGCATAGAGATTTCATTGAATATCAATGATATTAAAAGGTTTATTATCTTAATATGGATAAATTAGATGATTAGGAATGTGAAATATAGTAAGATGTAAGTGGAAAATCTAAAGTGAGACGATATTACAAGCTAAATGTATAAAAATTATGAGACATTAGGGAATTAAGTCATGATAATGATGTATATATTATACAAAATGAGAGTAAGTTTGAAATAGTAATAAGAAGTTTATTTGGGATTATAAATTAATAGAATGCAAGTTCATTTGAGATATGATATATATAGGAATGTTTGTTAAGTTTAAATATATTTTAATTGATGAATGAAGGGAGTGCAGAAATTGTAATATTATCAAGGTATTAAACATGAAAATATCTATTGAGGTTATAATAGATTAGTAATAATTATTAATATGGAAAGAGAATTATCAAATATCAATTGGAGTTATTAATTTGAAATTATTTATTGAATTTTTATATGACTAATGTGATAAATAATGAATGGAAGTGATGATTAAGGTATTAGTATAGATGTTAATATTAATAGAGATATAAGGAAAAGAAATGCTTGGGATCATATTTGATTGAAGGTGAAATTAAAGGTTCTATTACTTTTATTTTAGGTTAAGGGATATAAAATTATTAAGGATTAGTTTTAAGATTTGTTTAAAGAAGAGATTAACATAGGTGTAGCTTAAGCTGAAGGTTTATTAGTATGATTTTTGATAGATTATGAGTATATGCCTTACTGAATTTGATATGTTAATCGTAGTTAGATATTATGTTTGAGTGGCGTAGCAGAAGTGTGGCAAAGAAGTTAAGCAGAGTGTGTTATGATGTTACATTTGAAAATTCTAGGACGAATTTTTTCTTTTGGGGGGGGGGGGGGGGGGGGGGGGGTGAGAATGTAACAACCCACACCCACCCTAGGAGTTTTCATGATCAATTTGCTTGAATTAAGAACTATTAGGACTAAGTGTATGTTTTTGTTAAAATTCATGTGATATGTGATTGATGGGTGTGTGGCATGTTAGATTAGCTCTAATATACCTAATATGAATTATTATAATGAAGTAAGTAATTTACATGAAATACATAAGCATAAAAATATTCATTTCACATAAATTGAATTTTCATGCACAAAACAATTTTTAAGCATGAAATAATTTTTGTAAGTATTTTTAAAATATTTTTAAATAAATATTTTGGAGGCAATTTTAATGAAAATAATAAGAAAAATATTTTATTTTTAATTACCTATAATCAGCCCATAAATTAAATAAAGAGTCTAAATTCCCAAAAGCCCACTGCACCAAAACACTCATAACCTAGCTCATTAAGGATAATCTTGGAAATTGCCCAAAACCCTAATTATTTATATCAAAATTTAGCCAGCCCTTGTATCCAGCAGCTACCATTATGTTATTTCATTATTTTGGTAGAAAAATTCTCTAAAAAAAATCTCTCTACTGAAATTCACAAAATACCTCAAACTTTGCGATTTCTTGATCTTATTCGTAAGTTTTTCTCTCCTTTCAATTTATTATTGGATTTCTATGAAACTAATCATGGAAAAATTATTTGAACTAAATACTTATTGATTTTTATTGATTAAATTTGGCCTAGGTGAGTTTTTGAAAGAGAAAATGATATTTCTACTGAAAACACCAACCTCTCTACGTGATTTCTCCAAAAGTTAATCCAATAACTCGAAATTAAAATTTTCATGCATAACCTCAAGGGAGTTATTATATCATAGACTCGGGTCCATGTTGCATTGTGGACTCAGATTTGAACATTAAATATTATTTACATAGTAAATTAATCACAAACTTCAGTTAGTACAGCTGGTTAATGTATTTAGTATATATGAGGTTGGGAATTTGAGTCTTGCTCTATGTTTTTGTTTTTTTTTCCTTTTTTTAGTTATTTTTTATTTTTTTCCTTTTTTAGTTTCTTTTTCTTTTTCTTGCTTTATTTGAAATATTTGTAATTAAAATTATATTAATACTTGAATTTTTTTATTTGTTTAATTATTCTAATTAAATTTATATTTATTTCTATAAGAAAAAATTATATTAATGGTTGAATTTTTTATAAATATTTATTTATTTGATTCTATGGAATTATCAGTTTGATTTTTTATTTATGTTGAATTTGAAAAAACTAATAGAGTTATTAAATATTATTTTATATTTATTTAGGTAAATTATTTAATGCATCAAATAAAATTCACTTTCTATAAAATATATATATATATATATATATATATATATATATATATATATATATATATATATATATATATATATATATATATATATATATATATATATATATATATATATATATATTATAAAATGATATTTTTATTTTTTTATGATAAAAAAATTTTGTTGTGATATTTATATTATTAAAATAATATCTAAAATTTTTTATGCCATAAACTAATCTATCAAAGTTCATAAATCATAGAGGATAAGTTCATCTGTTATAAAGTATAGGTTCATAAAATATAAAACATAAATTCATCACTTTTAAAGAATATATTTTATTCTCTTACTAGTATAAATAACGAATTTATAGTTTACAAATGATAAATTTACACTATATATTTGATAAATTTATAAGTAATACTTAATGAACCTGTTACTTATATTGTCTTAAATTTTACCCGATCGAAATAATAGAGCTATTTGTTGATTAATAATAAAAAAAAGATAAATCTACATGTGATATATGATGAACCTCAATGTTATATCTAATGAACCTGATAGTTATATATAATGAACCTAAACTTTAAATCTAATAAACATCATAATTATATGATAAATATTAAAGAATGAAAATTATAAATAAGAGGAATGAATAAAATTAAATTATAGAATAATTAAATTATGAATTTGACAGTAAAAATAAATGAATATATATATGATATATCTAATAAATTTGATAGTTATATGTGATAAACCTAAACGTTATATCTAATGAATCTGATAGTTATATGTGATGAACATAAACTTTAAATATAATAAACATTATAATTATATGTGAAATATTAAAGAATAAAAATTATAAATATGAGAAATAAATAAAATTAAATTATAGAATAATTAAAGTATGAATTTGATAGTAAAAGTAAATGAATATGCATATGATATATCTAATAAACCTGATAGTTATATGTGATGAATCTAAACGTTATATCTAATAAACCTAATAGTTATATGTGATGAACCTAAATTTTAAATCTAATAAACTTCACAATTATATGTGAAATATTAAAAAATGAAAATTATAAATATGAGAAATGAATAAAATTAAATTATAGAATAATTAAATTATGAATCTGACAGTAAAAGTAAATGAATATGCATATGATATATCTAATGAACCTGATAGTTATATGTGATGAATATAAACATTATATCTAATGAACTTGATAGTTATATGTGATGAACCTAAACTTTAAATCTAATAAACTTCATAATTATATGTGAAATATTAAAAAATAAAAATTATAAATATGAGAAATGAATAAAATTAAATTATAAAATAATTAAATTATGAATCTGACAATAAAAATAAATGAATATGCATGAGATATATCTAATGAACCTGATAGTTATATGTGATGAACCTAAAACGTTATATCTAATGAACTTGATAGTTATATGTGATGAACCTAAACTTTAAATCTAATAAACTTTATAATTATATGTGAAATATTAGAAAATGAAAATTATAAATATGAGGAATGAATAAAATTAAATTATAGAATAATTAAATTATGAATCTGACAGTAAAATTAAATAAATTATGCATATGATATATCTAATGAAGCTAATAGTTATATGTGATGAACTTAAATGTTATATCTAATAAACTTGATAGTTACATGTGATGAACTTAAATTTTAAATCTAATAAACTTCATAATTATATGTGAAATATTAAAAAATTAAAATTATAAATATGAGGAATGAATAAAATTAAATTATAGAATAATTGAATTATGAATTTGACAGTAAAAGTAAATGAATATGCACATGATATATCTAATGAACTTGAAAGTTATATGTGATGAATCTGAACGTTATATCTAATGAACTTGGTAGTTATATGTGATGAACTTAAACTTTAAATCTAATAAACCTCATAATTATATGTGAAATATTAAAAAAATGAAAACTATAAATATGAGGAATGAATAAAATTAAATTATAGAATAATTAAATCATGAATCTGAGAGTAAAAGTAAATGAATATACATGTGATATATCTAATGAACCTGATAGTTATATGTAATCAACATAAACGTTAAATCTAATAAACCTGATAATTATATGTGATAAATCTAAAGTTTAAATATAATAAACCTCATAATTATATGTGAAATATTAAAAAATAAAAATTATAAATATGAGGAATGAATAAAATTAAATTATAGAATAATTAAATTATAAATTTGACAGTAAAAGATAATGAATCTGCATGTGATATATAATGAACCTGAACATTATATCTAATGAATCTAATAGTTATATGTGATGAATCTAAATTTTAAATCTAATAAACCTGATTAATTAAAGTTTAATATGAATTTATAATTTATAAATGATGAACCTACACTATATATTTAATGAATTTATAAGTAATATTTAATCAACATATTGCTTATAAGTTTGTGAATATGATTATCATATAAATTATATTTGACAATAAATTTTCAATGAATTTATTATTATTAAAAAAGGATTTAATTTTTGAAAATTCATTGTCATAAAAAAATGATATTTATCTTTTTGTTAAATTATCTTTAAAAACCATGTAAAAAAATTACCCATAAAAATGTTAAAATTTATAAAAAAAATTATGTTGAAAAATTAATGATATTAAAATTAGTTGTCATTATAAGAATCAAATAAAAAAATTCAACCATTAATATAATTCTTTTTAATATTAAAAAGCAAAAAGAAAAAAACTGAAAAAGAAAAAAAGAATAAATGAAAAACATAATTGTCATTATAAGAATCAAATAAAAAATTCAACCATTAATATAATTCTTTTCAATATTTTTAATGTTAAAAAGAAAAAAGAAAAAAATTGAAAATAAAAGAAAAACAGAGAAAAAAAAGAATAAATGGAAAAAGAAAAAAAGAGAGATTGGTGTGGCTTGATCCTAGAACCTCTAAGTCATAAGATCAGCGTGTTAACCAATTGTGCCAACTTGTTATTTTATCATTCTTAGTATGCATATAATACTTAACATATATCTCGGGACTATGATGCTATATGGTCACAGGTCCATGATATAAATTGCCACTATGGGGGACTGCTAATTTTTACGTGCTTGTATTCTAAATGGATTTTTAATGTGTTGAGATGAAAAATATCAAATTAAATCATATTTTTGCATATTACTGTAATGACTGAAAAGTTTCAGAAAATAAGAAAACTCATGGTTTTTCATCCTAAAATTTAAAGTTGGAAATTTTCATACATATGAATCTATATAGGTGTTGATTCCTATGTGTTCATGTTCTAAAATGATTTTGTTGTGATTACTAAAAAATCTTGGTTCAAACCATATTTTTACATATTACTGTAATAGATGAAAAGTACGAAAAGTATGAAAAATTCAAGTTTTCTCTTTAATAGTGCATTCGGCCATTGTTGGGATTTTATCCCAATGTCTATAATTTTTATGTAGTGTATTTTAATGATTATTGACATGGATGAATGAATGATAAATGGTTAAATTGTATGTTAGTTGAAGGAATGACTCTAGACAATGCTAGAGGCAATTTAGTATACTTAAGGTATCTTAACCTTATATTGTGATTAGAATGTGAATGTGATTGGGTAATATGGAAATAGGTTTCATAATGAATTAATGATCTTGAATTGATGAAGAGATTGATTGAATGAATTGGTCTTAAGAGATGAGCATGACACTTGAAAGGCTATTGATAATTTAACATGTATGGAAGTGTTAAGTGTACTAAGATGATTGTTAAAGTGAATTGATATTAAGATCATGACATTATGCTTGACTTGAGAAAAGTATTGGTATGAGTAATAATGTGATTTTATATGAGTCTATAAAGGCTAAGGGTGCAAGACTTTTGAAGTTAACATGTTACGTGTAAGTGATGAGTGCACATTTATTTGCAACTCTAAGTGTATGTGAATATTATATGTGTATGGGGTAGTTATAGGATAGGATAGCATGATGATTAAATAAATACTAAGTATTGAATTAAATATGATGTTAGAGCTTGAGGAGTTTTAGAGGTTCAACGGTAATGAGTGCTTGGAGCAAAGGAACCACAAGGTGAGTAAACATTATGCTATTATTACAAGTACAAGCTATCATGATTAAGTTAATGGGAACCTTTGAGATTCTTAAAACCAAGTTCACTTCCATTTTAAATTTTATTATGTGATTTCTTTGTTAAGCTTGGGTTGCCAAAGGACAATTGGTCCAAAATCAATAATGTTTATTCAATGATATGAAAAACCTTTTGTAATTGTACCTTATCTACTTTCTTTCTAGAACTGCACCATTATTGTATCTTTTATTCAAAAATAAAACTGCTATTGTTATTATGGAATATCTTATTATTGCCTTAAGTGCTATTGTTATATGTGAATACCATTAGCTCTAGTTATGATACCTCCAACCCTGTATGCAGAAATCCTCATGTCGATGTGGGTAATTATCGAAACCTATGCACATGGCCTTAACCCAATGGATAGGGTTTGTGTATCCATCTCAGCTAGAAGGGGTGGTTCTAAACAGTGGAGCCTGATCAGTTTCACGACTTTATAGGTTATTGGGTTGGGAATTGGAATTTGGTATGAGGCCACCTCTCCCTTGAGTGAATGAGCTAACATAGTCATTTACTCTTACTAGATGATAAGTGTTATAAGTGTGATTTCTGCAAACTTGCTAAAGTGACAGCCTTGTTAAATTGAAAACTTTAGAACCATGATTTGTAAATCATGAACTATGTGTTATAAGCTATGGGTTTCCTTTATAAAAGGAATATATGTTATTGTATGTGTTATATTGTTTACTCATTGAGATCATCTATCTCACCCTTTTTCCTTGTGTGGTTCCAGGTGAGCAATACAATGAGGTAAGGTAATGGCTCAAGCATTCCATTTTGCTTTAGGGATACCTTATCCTAGTCTTTAATTATACAATGTTATGAAGAGTTACTCGTAGACGCTTTAGGAGTTTATTTTAGAATGTTAACCATTGATGATTTATTTTAAGAATTTAAATGTTATTTCCATTATAGGATGTTTTCAAAGTATTTTGTTAAACTATTCTTTTGCATATTGAAGTTTCCTATATTATTTGATATTTAAGTTAATACATGGGGTTTGGTATGATCCTAGACATGATTTGTATAAATATAAGTGGGTTCTAAGGGTGTGGGTGACCTTATGTCTCCCTATATTCTAGGACTGTCATGTCTCAAAAATTAGGATGTGATAGTTTAAGATTAATAGTCAGGGTGATAGTTTTAGGTTTGTGGGGGCGAAAGTGATTGGGATAAAAGTGAGTCTGTTTAAGGTTAAGTAAAGGTGTTTGGATGAAGGTGAGTGTATCTAGGGTTTTGGTTTAAAGGCTAGAGTGAAGGGATAATGGTGTTTAGGTCAAAGATTTAGGATAATGGTCTTAGGTTTATTAGATAAGGTGATGGGGTTTAGATGAAAGAGTTTATGGGGAAGGTGTTTGAATGGAGGTAAGAATGTTTAACCGGTTTAAGGTTCGACCTAGATTTGAGATGAATGCATGTTTTGTTATACAATATGGATGCATGATATGCATGAGGAAAACATTTCATAAGAATGCAAAGATACAAGGTTTTAATTATGGTACATACAACCTAAGGCTAGGATCTAAGTTCATTACATGAAAGGGTAAGGGTGGCTCGATTTGCATACTCGTCACACTAGAGCAGTGATATACCTAATCACATGTGAGTCAAGGAGCCTCGCTTGGGTCTAACAGTACGTGCATACTCATTACACCTTTGAAAGGATCAAAAGATTCATCATAGGGTGGATGATTTCATTATTGGCGAATAGACCCAAGGAGGGTTGCCCACTCAATGCTATTCACTATCTATTATTTTCCTAAAACTAGGTTAAACGACAAAGAGCCTATGTAAGTGAGGCATGCAAAGTCATAATTATATTAAAAGGCCAAACTATTTTCAAACCAATTAGTAGTCCTCTTATTTTTCCTTTATACAGAAAGAAAGTTTTTCCTCAATAGAGTCACCAGCTGTGAGGCCTCGCCCAAGCACCTGTCTGATCCATTAAAGGGAATCAAAATGCTCATTTGAAAAAGAACTCATGGGGAAGCCCTCGGGCTTATCTTTGATAGATTTAAAAATTGTTTCTTAGAGTCACCACCTTAATTTATTTTTATTTAGGCAAATATAAGGATAAAACCCATTTGACTCCAATTATTACCCAAAGGAAAAAGATCACTAGTCTCAAAACCAAAGAGGATTCGAGGACTAGGTTTTTGGTTTATCTTAACAAAATAAGTTTGGCCAATGAATATAAGAGTAACTTAAAATATATTTCATGAACAAATTAAAATGAATTAATAATTTATAATATGCAAGATCATTCAACTCATCTATTTCAATAATAAAGTAAAAACACAATTAAGATTTGAAATTATAACAATCCACAGCTACCCTATAAATTTTTATGACAATTTGCTTGATTTAGAACTATTTAGGTTAAGTGTGTGCCTTTATGGGAATTTATGTTCTATGTGATTGATGAGCATATGGCATGTTAAATTAATTTTTAATATGCATGATATGAGTTATTATTGTAAAATAAATAACTTATATGAAATACATTAGCATAAAATAAATTAGTTTAAATAAAATGAATTTCCATGCATAAAGGTAATTTTTAAGCATAAAATGATTTTATGAGTATTTTAAAATAATTTTTAAATAAATGTTTTGGGAGAAATTTTAATAAAAATATTAAAAAAAATATTTTTGTTTTAATTACTTATAATTAGACTCTAATTTAAATAAAAAGCCTAAATACCTAAAAGCCCACTACCCAAAAACCCTTCTAACCTAGCTTATTAAGGGTATTAGTGGAAATTGCCCAAAACCCTACATTTAAATATGAAAATTTCAACCAGCCCTAATGTTCCAGCAGCCATCACTCTAATTTTTTATATTTTGATAGAAAAATTATCTCTAAACAATTCTCTCTACTGAAATTAAGAAAACACCTTTCAATTTCGTGATTTCTTGACCGTAATCGTAAGTTTTTCTACTCTTTCAATTCCCATCTGATTTCTATGAAATAAATTATGAGAAAATTATTTTGAACTAGTTGTTTACTGATTTTTACAAATTTAATTCAGTTTGAGTGTGTTTTTGAAAGAGAAATTTAATTCTCTACTGAAAATACAAATCTTTCCGCGCGATTTCTCCGAAGGTGAATCCTATAACTTAAAATTGAAATTTTTATGCACAAACACTATGGGCGGGGAAGGGGGGGTGCGGCAATTCCTGCATGAATGATTTCTAAACTGATTTTTAATATGTTTTGATGAAAAATATTGGATTAAATTATATTTCTACGTATTTCTGTAATGACCGAAAAGTTTCAGAAAATAAAGAAATTCAAGATTTTTGTGCCAGAACTTAGAAGTTGGAAAATTCTATTATTATTTTAACATGTGGCTGCCAATTTGTATATGATTGGATATTAATATGATATTTTTTTTGTTTGAATGAAAAATAATGATTTAAATCATGTGTTTGCATATCACTATAATGAACAGAAAGCGCGAAAACTCATGATTTTCACCCTAAGCCTTAAACTTTAGAATTTTCATGCATAGTTATTATCCATGACTGTTGAATCATATATGTTGATGTTATAAACTAATATTTGCTATGATTGGATGAAGAATAATGGTTTAAATCACCTATTTACATATTACTGTAATGACCGAAAAATACCAAAAACAAGAAAACTCATGGTTTTGCATCCTAAAACCTAAAATTGGAATTTTCATGTACATAACACACCTATTGCTGCCAATTCATGTAGATTAATATTGTAAAATGATTTTTGTCGTATTTACATGAAAAATCTTGGTTCAAACCATATTTCTACATATTACTGTAATAGACGGAAAGTGCGAAAAGTAAGAAAAATTCAGTTTTTTCTTTGATGATGCATTCGGCCTACTATGGGATTTTTATCCCAATGTATATAAATTTTATGTAATGTGTTTTAATGATTATTGACATGTATTTATGTCTAATAAATAATAAAATTGCATGATAGTTGAAGGAATGACCCTAGACAAGCCTAGAGACACTTTGGTATACTTAAGGTATACTTAAGGTATCTTAACCTTAAATTGTAATTACAATGTGAACGTGATTGGATAATATGGAAATGGATTTTATGATGAATTAACAATGAACTAATGGTCTTGAATTAATGAAGTGATTGATTGAAGGAATTGGTCATAAGAGATAAGCATGATACTTGAAAGGTTATTTGTTAAGTTGACATATATAGAAGTGTTAAGCATACTAAGATGATTATTAAAGTGAATTGATATTAAGATAATGATATTGTGTTGACCTTAGAAAGGTATTGACATGAGTTATGATGTGTTTTCATGTGGGCCTATAAAGGCTAAGTTACAAGACTTTTAAAGTCAACATGTGATGTGCACATGATGGATGCACTTTTATGTGCAACTCTAAGTGTATGTGAATGTTATATATACATGGGGTAGTTATGAGATAGGGTAGCATCATGAATAAATAAATACTAAGTATTGAATTAAATATTATGTTAGAGCTTGAGGACTATTAGAAGTCAAGGGCTATAAGTACTAGGAGCGAAGGAACCACAAGGTGAGTAAACCCAATATTCATGCTACAAGTATCAGTAAACACTATATTCATGCTCCTAGTGTGAATAAACATTATGTTATGTTATAAGCATGTGATATCATGTTATATGAGCCTTTGAGATCTTTGAAACCCAAGTTCTTTCTATTCTAAAATATTATTATACAATTTCTTTGTTAAACTTGGGTTGCAAAAAGACAATTGATCCAAAAACCATTTTTTTGTTTATCCAATGATAATTTCTTATGATTATTACCCTAACTTATATTCTTTCTAGAATTACACTATCATTGTATCTTTTGTTCAAAAGTTAAACCACTATCATTATTGGGATACTTATTATTATTGCCTTATGTGATATTATTATTTGTGATTACCATTAGCTCTAGCTATAGTACCTTTAACCCTTTACGCAGAAGTCCTCGTGCCAATGCGGGTAATCATCAAAACCTGTGCACACAGTCTTAACCCGATGGATAGGGGGTAGTGTATCCACCACAGCTAGAAAGGGGCAGTTCTAGCCGTGGGGCCTGATAAGCTTCACGCCTTCTATATGATAAGAGTTGGAATTTAGTTTAAGGCCACCTCTCCTCTATGTGTTCTAGTGGTAGAGCAATAGCCTCCACTTTCTATGTGTTATAAGTGTGATTTCTACAAACTTGTTAAATTGAACCCTTGCTAAATTGCAACATGATTCATGAATTGTAAATCATGAACTATGTGTATAAGCTATGAGTTTCCTTTTCAAAGGAATATGTGTTAATGTGTGTGTTTTATGATTTACTCATTAAGATCATCTATCTCACTCCCTTTTCTTTTCTTTCCTTGTGTGGTTCTAGGTGAGCTGTATGAGGAGGCAAGGTGATGGCTCAAGCATTCTACTTCGCTTATGGATTCCTTGTCAAAGACATAAATAATACTATGTTATGAAGTACTATCATTAGATGCTCCGAGAATATCTATTTTTGATGTTTATTTTGAGTTGTTATTTATTAAGGTTTTTGAGTGAATTATGAATATTATTTTCCTTATGGATTATATGTGAAGTGTCTAATTACTGTCTTCCACAATTAAGGGTTTTTACATAATATTATAAATAAGTTATTGTAAAAGGTTTGGTGCGATCGTAACCATGATTTGTATATGTGTTAATGGGTTCTACGGGCATGGGTGACCTTATGTCTCCCTATGTTCTAAGATCATCATATCTCTAAAGATAGGATGTGATAGAAATAAGAGAAAGTTAATATTACAATAAAATCCCAAACTTAGGGGATACCTCCTCTAACCCTTATGGGTTTTAGGGAAGTTACACATTCCCCAAACCAAGCCTAATAAGAAAGTAATAGAAAACAAAATAAAAGCAAGTGAAGAAAGTGATAGAGGGGGAAAGTTGGTTAGTTTTGATTGGATTTGATGCTTGAACCAAGCATGCCTGCATATCCCTTTGAATGGGAATCAAAACCCACATAATTCTCCCTTCTCGCGAAGGGGTTAGTTTAGCCTGACCACTTTATCATGTTTTGATTGATTGATTAAGAAAGGGTTAAGTTAATTAATTAACTTAATTGACTAATGAGTTGATTAGCTAGCAACCTAGATGAATCAATTTAATTAACTAACTAAAAGAGGCAAG
>CANTUT010000400.1:0-32500 GCA_947687605.1 Reutealis trisperma
TAATATATGGAAAACGTACCTAGAAACACTAATCTCTTATAAAAGGAAAAACGTACCTAGAAACACTAATCTCTTTTAAAAGGAAAAAAAATAAATTACAGTAAATAATATACATTATCACAAAATTTAGTATTATTTTTGAACACAATTTGTATTTAATACTGTTTATACATTGTATAAATTTACAAAAATTAATTTCTTCAATTAAAGTTAACAATTGCATATTACAAAGTATGCAATAGATATAATTTATAACAAATGATCTAAATTAAAAACACTAATCTTTTATACAAAAAAAAAAAAGGAACAAATCACAATAAATAAATATAAAAAATATAGAAATATAAATATATTAATATTATATTATTAATATTATTTAATATAATATTAAATACTTTAAATAATATTAATAAATAATAAATTAATAGAAAATTTAATTCATCATTTAATTATTTAATTATTAATTTTAATTAAATATTTAATTATTAATTAAAGAAATAGAAAAAAAATGGGAATAGAAAAGCATCCATTGTCCCTTGTGTGTGTATATATATATATATATATATATATATATATATATATGAAAGCGGATATATCTTGATAAAGAAGAAGAAAGAAAGGGGCATAACTAAACTAGCTTGAAAAAACGGAATACATTATGATTTAGATGCATTATAATTATCAGAAGACATCACTCAAAATCGTTAAGAGAGGAAACAAAAAATCCATGTAGCTAATCCTAATTAATGTTGATATTAATGTTAAGTTGAGTTGACTTTTTAATTATTTTATTTAATTTTTGTATCTAAATTGACTATAATAATATTAAAACATTATCATATCATATTATGCCACCTTAAATTTAACCAAAATATTGACGAATGATAAAATTGCAAAAATTAAAAAGAATAATTTTTTATAATTGCAAATATTTATAAAATTAAATATTAAAAAGAATATTGACCTCATGTTGAAATTGAAAATTTTGGTGAAAGTTTATATATATATATATAATTGATCCTTATTTAAGGCTACTTTCTGAGTATAAAACGCCACCATTTCCCACAATATGTAAGAAAATATCTTCTCTCTCCGTGTAGGTGTGAGAAGATCCATAAAGAATAAAGTTCCAAATCGATTTCAAAAGAGTGGGAGCCGGATTAACTATTGGAAATTGCTAGGAAAGATAGCAACAGTTAGGGGGCGAGTTTTTTATTTATTTATTATTATTATTATTACTACAAGGATTTCAGTATTTATTTTTCTTTTCAAAATTATTATTTGCGGAAGGCGTAATGACAGGAAGTAATCTAAATCTTCACACGAGTTTTCAACTTTACCCCCAACTTTTAAAAGTGATTGATTGTGTACTTAATTTGGAATTTTTAATTTTTATTTATATCACAATTATTATTACTACTAATACTAATATCATTTTAACACTAATTTAAATATAAAATAATATTTACATAAATTTTTCCTATCCCCACCCATTTCTTTCTATTTCATTCCCTTTATCCCTCCATACAAATGGATAAAAACTTTTATTTTATTTTTTTAAATTTTTCTTCATTAAAAGTAAATTTTATATATAATTGAAAATAAATTATATGGTTACTTGTTCATTAAATAAATTTGAAATAAGTAATTTCTATAAAATGAAAAATCAAATGCAAATTAAAGTTGGAATCAAACCTTAATATTTATAATATAAATAAGAAAGAATAGAAGATAAGAAAAAAATAATGAACATAAAAATAGTAACAAAAAGAATGACAATTTAAGTTAAATAAGTTAAGTTAATTAGAGGAATTATACTTAATATTTTCTTCGAAGTTAAGATTATAAGTTATGAGTAATTCAAAGATGGACAAATAATTAATATTTTTATTTTTAAAATTGTATTTGGGTCAATGGGATTAACTACTGTACATTGAAGTTGGTTGCTTCTTTTCTTTTCAAGACGAAAGAAGAGAATCAATATATAAGACGTCTAAAACCCTTTTTATATAATACTGAAAGTGATGTGTGAATGTAAACTCTATATAGTTTGTCACAAGTTATTTCCACCGCCTAGTCATTGTATGCACTATGCATTTTGATTTTTGACCAAAAATAATAAGTATTTTTCCTTTGTACATTGTGCAAGGTATAAGAGACCTCTTTTTAGTTCCATATTTTCATTAAGAATGAATTAATAAGCGCAATATTACAAAGAAGTATTTATTTTACAACGCACATGTATGTGTATATATATATATAAATAAATAAATAAATAAATATATATATATATATATATATATATATATATGTGTGAATGTAAACTCTATATAGTTTGTCACAAGTTATTTCCACCGCCTAGTCATTGTATGCACTATGCATTTTGATTTTTGACCAAAAATAATAAGTATTTTTCCTTTGTACATTGTGCAAGGTATAAGAGACCTCTTTTTAGTTCCATATTTTCATTAAGAATGAATTAATAAGCGCAATATTACAAAGAAGTATTTATTTTACAACGCACATGTATGTGTATATATATATATAAATAAATAAATAAATAAATAAATATATATATATATATATATATATATATATATATATATATATATATATATATATATATATATATATATATATATATATATATATATATATATATTATAAAGTTGAATTTCAACATCAAAACTAAAAAAAACCAAATCAAATAACAAAAATATAAACTCAAACCCCAACATTACCTGTCTTGTCTCGTTAATAATCAATCTTACATTGGAAAAATATAATGGTTTGGACTTGACTATCTAATTGATTAGTTCTAACTTTATAATAATGGTTGATCCAAACTTATTAAACCGTAGTTCATTCATGGGCTTAATCTATACCCAATTCAAATCATATCTACCCTTTCAATTCAATTTCTATCTTGGTAACAGAGCAAGTCTGACTTAGTTCAATTTCAATCACTCAATATTCGTATGAATGTCTAGCCCTAGCATCCAAGCAGTATGGTGTTGCCACTGCATTTAAAAATTTCAGTTTTAGGGTGAGTAATTCAATTTCAAGTAGTTAACTAGATGTCAAACTCAAATACCAGTTGCCAATTGAGGGAGAGTGAAAATACACTAAAAATTTATAGGTATATAATGGTTTGGACTTGACAATCTAATTGGTTAGTCCTAACTTTTTAGCAATGGTTGATTCAAACTCATTAAACCTTAATTCATTCATGGACTTAACTATACCTAATTCTAGTTACCTCTACCCTTTTAATTCAATTTCCATTATCTTCTAATTTCTTCTCAACACTTGAAATCAACAGACGATAGGGTGAGCTGTCAAGTCAGCAAAAATATGAAATGTATCCAAATAAGGTTTCATGAGGAAATATCATATCTGAGAAACATTTTGACATATACATATACATATCAAATTTTATTTACAAAATCAATCATATGTGCCGAGAAGAAAAAGACATCAAAAGTTTAATCCTAACAAAAACATACATATCATCGGAGAGCTCTGGTTAATCAAGACCACAATACCACAATACCATGAGTCTTTATATCATTATAATTATCAGAGATCTAATGGGTGAGATGAATTGCAATATCAAAAGTCTATGCAACAGTAGCTCTTTTGAAATACAATCACAGTAACTACAATCGAAGACACTTATGAGCAAACTCATGTGCCATTCGTAACTATCAAGGGTTACTATGTTACTATAGAAACAGTAATGGATGCTTGCGAGAATGCATCTGATTTAATTTATAGATCCGTTCAGTCAAGTCAGATGTGCAATTGGTTTGATGGATCTTTTTCCCATTCGTTGGGCATTCTATTAGTAAATAGGTGGTTAAACAATTATTGATTCGATAAGATTTTCATTTCAATAAAGATTAGCCCAAATGATCTCGTCAAAAATAAATACACTAGGTTTGGTATGAGTGACCTGGTCAATAACAAAATATTGGTTTTTGGCCCAAGTGGTCTCTTTACAATAATAATCATGATAGATTACAAGAAAGTACAATAATGAGTTACCCACTGATAATGATAGTAACAATACTAATGAAAGTAATATATCATATATTTAGATCAGAAAAGGAATGGAATTCAATGAAAACACATAGATAGATTTTATTATATATTCATGTATTTCATAGCTTTACCTTATCTAATTTCCACCCTTCAACCAAGGTGCTAGCTTCTCTGATAAAGTCAAAAGAATCTCCATCAATAAATCTACTAGGATTTATCTTAATAGCTTCCTGATCATTCTAGACCACGACATCACCACTTAAGGCTCCTCTAGTCATCATCTAGTTTGGCATCTACCATTCTTGGGTTTACCAAATCCATAGATCTATCTCCTAGACCCACCTAAAGATCTTCTAAGAAATCTAAGAGAACCATCTACCATTAAGATCTCAGTTTTATCTAAAGATTGACTGTTTCTTTTTGAAGAAAAGACCCAATTAAATAATTTAGGTTTAAGTTTGAATCTCACTAAAAATGGGAGAAAGAAGTCCAAAATTCAAGTTTTAGAAAGAAAATGTAACTGTTTATAATAGCTATCGAACAAATCTTAGGGTCCTTATATAAAAAAGAAATAGTAATATTTTATTCTTGAATGATATAAAGTTGGTCAATAGTTATTTATGGAAAATTATAAATTTCATTGGTAAGAAAAAAAATTTATTGGAAAGGAAAACTTTTCTTGGAAAAGTGATATTATTAAATTTCTTGAAAACTATTAGTGGTAGATGATTGTACATTCTAACAATATATCTTTTGACACAACTTAAAATATCTTACCCCACTATTAAAACTTAAACTACACATTGCACAAAACTAAACAAATACGAACTGATTAACTCACTTTGAAAACTATATAGACATCGAAACCCTATCATCAAGCCCACAACTTGTCCTTATTACAGTTTGTCAATCCACAAGCATCCTCAGTTTCATCACCAAGTTTCTTGACTCATCTTACACAAACCAAACTCTTTAGCTTATCTTATTCAATTCACCTCATCTATACCAAATCCTCATGTTTGCTCATCCGTGCCAAGTCCTTTGCTTGTCTTCATCTACACTAGGCTCATATATCTTTTTAGACTTCTCTATCAATTAACTTATACATATTCTTCTTCATTTAATGTTCCTCATCATTTTTATCATCTATAAATCTACCTCATATTATTTTCCTTTGTAATGCCTTGCCTCATTTTTAAAATTTGGTCTCGTCACTATGGATTTTACTAGGATTTCACTTTTGTCATTAACCTTATCCTTAACCATCAAAGCTCTTATTCCACTTCATCACTAGACTCCATCCTCAGTGTTAATCACTCACTTAAATAAGGGTTCTTTCATCCTTGTTTCCTTTTGTAATACCCTAAGTTATGGTTATTTGCAAGGATCTTCTGATGATGAGTGAGGTGAGATGGTGTAATTTTGATGGATTTTAATATGAGTCAAGGATAAAAGAAATTGAGGGTGAAAGAATCTTTGACAAAGCAAGTGAATAACATAGAGGATGAAGTCTAATGACGAAGAAGAACTTTGAAGGTACCTTGGTGACAAAGGCCTTGAATGAGCATTTTTTTTCAGCTTTGCATGTTCGAGGCCTTGAATGACTCTTCAGGGATGTGAAATTTACTGTCGACCCTTTTTGCAATTTTTTTAGTGCTTCATGTTAGGACCTTGGAAGACTTTTCAAGGGCTTGTAATTTGCTAATATCCTTTTTTTGCAAAATTGAGTCTTTTGCATTTAGAGCCTTGATAAGAGCTTCAACAGTTTTGAATGACCTGAAAATAAATTTTAAAAATACAAGTCCTTGAGTTTTAGGAGGTCTACTTCTTGACTTTCTCCGCTTCAAGCTTCAATAAAATGTCTCAAACTTCCATAATCACCTCTAAATCTTGAAGCACTTGAATTAGAGAATTTTCTATAATTTTAGAGACATACATTCTCACGCAAACACTTAGAGTACGTTTGGCATAACGTAATGGGACGTGATGTAATGTAATCAAATAAATTTCTAATGTAAATTTGTATTAGAAATTCATTTGATTACATTATATTACATTTCATTACTGTCTACTAAACACATCCTTAAAATGTAATTAGTAGCACTACCAATTATTTATTATTATAAAAAATCCTTGGATTAGAACCTCAAGATTCAATAATAGGTTTTGGAATCTAGTTGGCATTGAGTTTACATTTTCTTTTCAAAGTTGCACTTTGATTTTCTATTTTCTTTTTTATTGCTTTCAGCAAATCATGATTTGAAAAAAGTTAAAAAAAATATAATTTTTTCAAAATCATGATTTATTGAACTCTAAATTCTCCAAATCAAACACTAAAATCTAACTACAATGCCAAACGGCCCTAGCACATTTCCATTACACAAATTGCAAAACATTTCAAAATGAGTCATACAACTGACCCTCTATAAAAGCAAGAATTTGAATTTTCTACTAAATTATCATAAAACTATAATGATAAATTATTTATGTATACAAGTATGAAGCCAAAATTTTCAACTAAGGGGATAACATTATTCTCATAAAAGTATATAATCATACAAACATCCACTAACTATTTTACATTATAATAGATAATAAATAAATATATAATGACCTTTTGTTAAATTGTGATAATTTTAAGAAATTATTTATAATAATTCATAGATTCATAACACACGCCTTATATCTAATTAATGTAGGAGGATCTGAAAATTAAAATAATTAAAGACATATACATATAAACACTTAATTTTTTTAAAAGAAAATACATACAAGAATAATTAAACTAGTTATTTTATCCACACAGTATATAATATTATGTTAACTAAAACTGTTATTTTTATTTATTTATTTTCTTTCCTTTTGATATTTTAATTCATGTGCATGAAAGAGTATTTTTTTCTATATTTCAATTTACTTCTTAAAATTTTCCAAAAAATAAGAACAAGGGGCGTATTTTTTAAAAGTGACAAATTCAAATTTTAAAATTTTAATATTATAATTTTTTTTTTATTAAAAAGAAAGAAAACATAAGGGGGGCAATTGCCCCTCCCCTTTCACTAATACATGCTCTTGTCCTTTTATGTTTATAAATTCTTGAAGGTTTGCTTTTAGAGTGAAATAATACGCCTGTGTTTAATACGCCCCGTTTAATACCTCAGTAAATTATCTGAACATAGTCAAAAAGTCAATCATATGACCTCTATAAATAATGAAGGACTTGGAATTCCCAGTTCATAAAACTTACAGACATTCGAAGTCCGTACACAGAGAAAGAGAGCAGAGGAAGAGCTTACAGATAAAGAAGAAAATGGGTAACATTCTTGGAGCAATTCTTGCCTTTGATAGGTTAGTTATTCAAGTGCAAATATTTTAGCTTTAGTTAATGGTTTTCTATTTTAATTTGTTTTTTAAAGATGTTTACAGCGTAACAAGTTCTTCTTCAAACTCTCTGTTTCTCTGTTTTTCTTTCTATCCCATCTTTAAGCTCAGAGACTGGTAAACATTTCTGTATTCCTTCATTATTTAATTTACTTAATGGCAAATAGAGATCTATATTGCAATTATAGCTAATCTTTTTTAATTCTGATGGTTATATATACATTTCCTTTCTTAAATTTTGGTATTTAATTATAGTTAACTGTTGTATGACATTCTTAATTAAACTTTCAAATTTTTAGTATGAGTTGATTATTTCACTATTGTCATGAAATTAAACGTTAGAATTCCTAAATACTGTTTTAGTTATAATGAATTATCAAAGGGCCATTTACAGTTAAAAGTAAATGGATTTACGGTTAAAAGTGGATGGATTATAACTTCAATACTTTCCTTTTTCAAATTTTTTCCATTTAGAGATCTATTATCCTTACAAAATTATCATGTCTACAAAATAAAAAAACTCACACTTTGCATTCTTTAATTCCTCAAGAACTTGCCTTGAAATTTTTGAATAGAAGGCTCCATTTTCAGTCCAAATGGCGGCAACGCCTCTAACGTAGTTTGAATGAATAAGCAACCCATTAAGGTGAGCCCTAGTTCTTAAGCTGGGGCATGGGCAGACGGTGCGTTCCTAAAAAGATAACTATTGTTTCCTTTCGCGCAATGTTTTTAAACCTCAACTTGTGATTAAACTTATCATATCACTTATTTGCGATTCAATTAATCAAATCAATTAAATTGATGGTCTGATTAATTGCACAAAATTTCTTTATTTCTTTATTTTCTGATTTTTTGATCATTTTATAAAAAATTCTAATTAAGAAAAATCCGACCAATTAAAAAGATTAAAAATAATCAAAAAACAGTTTACCTACAGAAAGTTTTAATTTTTTCTCTCAATAGCTAATTTAAAGCATTTGGTAAATTAAGTGGATGTTTTTTAATTATTAGGAATTAGCTTATAGTTTTCTTACTCTTAATAGTTAAATTTATTGGGATTTTTACATAAATAGCCTAAAAATTAAAAAAAAAAAAAACTTTTTTGTCTCCTGATTTTTTATTTTGCAAAAATGTCCTAAATTTCTCTTTTCATTTATAAATTTAGCCTCTCTTTTTCTTTTTAACTATCAAAGTCCATTTTTTTTTTCTCTTTGTGATTATATATTGATTTTACTTCCATTTAAAATTAAAAAATTAATTTAATCATATTAAATTTTATTTATGAAAATTCAAATTTAATTAATTACTAGCCTATATTTAGATTGAAAACTATATAATTTATCTAAATTTGTGTATTAGATTTTCATAAATTTGTATAATATCATTTGTTTCGTATAAAAATTAAATTTATATTTCTAGAATCAAATATTTTTAAAATTACATTTTACTTAAAATTTTAAAAAATTTTCAAAATAAAAAAATAAAAAGTCATAGCATACAGTATACATTAAATAAAAAATAGTATACTTCTAGTAAATAATTAGTATTTAATACTATAAAGTCATAGCAAACAGTATATATTAACTAAAAAATAGTATACTTCTAGTATTAATTAGTATCTAATACTGTAAAATCACAGTAAACAATATACGCTAACTTAAAAACAGTATATTTATAATAAATAATTAGTATTTAATACAAGTTCAGTATATTTATACAAATTATAAGCTTTAAACAAAATAAACAATGCAGCAAATAATATACATTAAATAAAAAATATATATATTTTTAGTAAATAACTAATATCCAAAAAAGTATAAAAAGTAATGTGGAGTTTTTTTTTTATTTTTTTTCAAAAGAAACATGGAGATTTTATAAAAGAGAATATTAATATTATGATTATTGTGTAAAATTGACTTTTATGGAATGATAAGAAAATGTTTACAAGAAATATGAAATGTTCAGTTAGATATGGATTTTTTTTTGTTTACAAAAAGTAAAAACTAAAAAAGTAAATCAGCTAATCTAAAAATATAAAAAATTAAAAGTAGAGACATAAGTGTAAAAAAAATAAAAAAAAAGGGACACGTCACATAATGTCCTCAAATTTATTCATAGACTGAATTTGTGTTTGAAAAATATTAAAATTTTCAAAAATTCAATCCATTAGCCCAAAATTTTTTTCCCCAAATTGTGGCCAAAATTCACTTTATGAAGAGGTAGCGGTCAACTTAAATTAATACTAGATAAATTAATAATCTCTGTTAGATAATAATTTTCCAATTCTAACTTCGGTTAATGAGTTAAATTATTAATTTCGATAAAATAATAAGATAATAATTTTTTTAAAAAACCTTACATAACCCTTTGGTCTTATTCATATCATAAATTAATAATTTACTAAAATTACATATCATATTTTCCTAAAATACGAGTCTATTGTTATTTTCCTAAATTCAATTATATTAAAAATATTAATACAATTAAATTATACTTTCCAATCAAGTAGATATGAATTGATATATATTTTTTAGACTTTTAGCCTATTTTATTAATAGAATAATTTATATTTTTACAACATAAAATAAATTTTTAATTGATTAAATGTATATTATTTTGAATTATAAACACGCTCATGATAAATTAATAAATTATTAATTTATTGATTAATTAATAACTTTTTAAATTAATAGAATTTGTATGGTTTTAAAATTATTAATTTATAAAAATTTTGCTGTAGTTATTAGTTGTTAAGTATCCAATAATTATTCATTCAAAAACTCCATTTTAGAATTTTTTTATCAGTTGATAGCTAATACTATATTATATTTTTACTATATTACCCCTACCACATTATGCTTATAAAATATTATTATATTTTTATTTATTTATAATGTTTAAAATAATTACCATATTTGCATTTTAAAAAATACTAAAAATATAAATAAATAATTAAATATGATTTTTAGCAAAATTTTGTTAATTATTATTGTTGAAATGTTAACAATTATTAAAGATATAATTTATTTTTAATATATTTTTCCGTATTTTAATTATGTTTTTATATGTAATTGACTCGAAAATTTATGAAGCAGTTTTGTGTTCACGGTTTTAAAGTTCACATAAAAAGCAGCCAAATTAAAAATCAATGGGTCCTACATGTTGTGAATTAATTGATTGCAAGACTCCAACTCCATTTTAATAATTTCTATGACACGAAAATTTTAAGGTCACCCCCAATTCACTCTAAAATTAGGATTAAAATTCAATTACGATATAAAACCCTTTTTTTTTTGCGAAATACGATTTAATTTTTAAAATTTAATTTAATTAATGAAATAATTTTTTATTTTTAAAAAATTAATTAAAAAATTTCTTAATTTTAACTTTATTCATAAATTAATTATTCTATCACTTTTTATAATTAAAGCTAATAAAAAAACTAAAATATCAGCTTTGAAAGTGAAAAATTAACTCAAAAAACAAAAAATAACACATTCCTTTCTCAAGAAAAAAAAAAAAAAAAAAAAAAAAAACCAACGATGAAGAAATGCAAATGCAAATTTTAGGGAACATCATTTTTATAATTAAAAAAAATTGAGAAGTGCGTAATCATGAGACGCTCATGATAATGATGGAGAAGATGCTAAAGGTGGCAATGGCGAAATGGGTTTTAATGTGGTTGCACCAATAGCACTATTTTGGGTACAATAAATTACTTTTTATTTAATTTTTAACAAAATAAAAAAATAAATGAAATGGCAAATTAATTAAGTTAAATTTCAAGAATGAAATAATAATTTATCTTTTTTATATTTAAATAAAAAGGCCTTTTAAAGTGTTTTAGGAATAATTTATTCCAATTAATTTGAAACTATTAAATCATATAAATTTATTTATAATCATTAAATATCTTCATTTACAATTTTTTAACAAATTATTTTCTCTAATAAATATATTATTTTATTTTTCTAACCAACTTTATTTATTTTTAGTATGTAAATTAAATTCTAATTCGTTAATTTTTACTATCATTATTTTGATATTTATGTGAAATTATATATATATATATATATATATATATATATATATATATATATATATATATATATATATATATATATATATATATATATATATATATATATCTTTTTATGATATATTATGAATTATAATTAAATATTTATATTTATTAGTATGTTAATAAAAAAAATTATTATTGTTTTCATTAAACTTATCATTATTAATTCATTTTTAATGAATTTTTGATTAATTACACTCCAATATGATTAAAAGTTAATTCTAAAATTTTTAAATTGGTAAAGTAGCAAAAAATTATTCAAACACTCTTATTTGGGTTAAATTATAATTATTAAAAATATAATGTTATGAAATAAGAAAAATTTTAAAATCGAAACCGACCCAAACCGAATTAAAAATATTTGGTTCGGTTTGGTAAATCGGTAACCATATATATATATAATTTTTGCTTTTAATTTCAAACATGATATTGAGGTCTTCTTGGGTGGATGATGTATAATTAATTTATCTAGGAGGTGCGGGTTTGATTTCTCAGCAATGCATAATTTTTTTTTTTAATTGTATAACCAAAAAATTAAATTTATTATGTGCCGAACCTAAGACTTTAAGGTAATAAATGTCTATTTACTATCAAACTAAGAGAAAATTATTGACATTTTATGACATATATATATATATATATATATATATATATATATATATATATATATATATATATATATATATATATATATATATATATATATATATATATATATATATATATATATATATATATATATATATATATATATATATATAATTTGGTTCAGTTTGGGTTTTTTGGTTTTTTTCACATAAAAACTAAACTGAACCAAAATTTCTTAAAATTTTAAAAATAAAAACCAAAAACCAAACTAAATTTCAGTTCAGTTCGGTTTAATTTTTTGGTTTAAACTGAATAGTGCACGCCCCTAAATGTTATTGTATTACCTCTACTTTAAATAATAATATTACTAAATTACTCTCACAAATTTTATTATTTATAGTTTAAAAAACTATATATATATATATATATAAATTGTTGGAAGTGCAATAGATAATTTTAATAACTTTTTAATTACACTCTTTATTTCGTAAATATTTTTTATAAAATTTTATGATTAAGATTAATAATTATAGTTTTATTAATAATAAGGACTAAAACAGTCATAAAATTTAAGAAAAAAAATTTATTAATCTATTTTGTTCAAATTATAGTTGATTAGCGTCAATTAGAAAAATATCAAAAATAAAAGTAATATGTAAAATAACATATAATTTTATATGAAATTATGTATTTATATTATAAAATTATAGATTTTATTAAAAAAATTTCAGTACAAAACTAATTTTTAAGTGCATTTTAAATATTTTTTGCAGGTGTTTTTATATATTTTCTTTAATTTTAATTTGATTAAAATACATATAGAATTAAAGTATTTATAAAGTAGAATTAATAGTTACAATTTGAATAACATGTTATATTTTACCTGTTAATGACATACTATAATAGGTTAAAAGAGTGGGATAAATTATTTTTGGAATACTCTAAAATTGGCCTTAAATATAAGGATTTATGTTGAAATAGTATTTGTTTTTAGTATAATACATAATTACAAATTTTATTAAATTTCAATATGAGTTTTAAATTTAGAGGTTGAATTTTGTAAATTAAGAATTCATGGAATCAAATTTAATTTTCTTTTTCAGGGGCAACATAAGAGAGCAACATCACGCATTTGCTTTTCTTATATCAAACTTCATCCAGCTCATCCAAGTAAAGTATGAATCAAAAAAAGAGTCTGCATTTGATACGAACTATGGAATTATACTACTCTTCTTTATTGCTCTGTTAGTATATGCCAAAGCATTAGTGGCCGGCCCTTGCAATCCTATTATCGTCAAAATTCAATTATTAGCTGCTGGTTTGGCCATTTTTTCATTAGTATTGATTATTTTTCCAATTTTTGGGTGGATCATTTTGGTATTATGGGTCTTTTTATTTGCCAAGATAATACATGACTTATATGAAGAGCTCTATCAATTGCTTTGTCGTACAACTTGCCAGCTTCTAGAAATCATGGGATGGCACCATTAAAAAGAGAGAGACTATTGGCTCCTTAATTGCATGTCTATTGAAAAATCATTTTTCATATTGCTTGCATAAAATAATAGGGAAGAAATAAATTTACTATAACCTATGCTATAGGACAAATTGTTTAGTGGAATTAATTAATATACATAAAATTAATGTATTTTTAGATTTGCGCAGATGATAGCAACACCGACTCCACGAAGTCAAAATCGAATCTTTCTATTGGCTTTACATGAAATAATAGTGTTGATGTTGTTGTAAACATTTAATTTTTTTTCAATAATTATTGTTAATAGTGTTATGTTGTTGTAAACATCTACTTTTATTTTATTACAATAATAATTATTAGAATGCGAGCTGTTACTTTTGATTTTATGAATTATTCACTATAACAAAAATGTGTGTAGCATATAATTAGTGACTTACATAATATTTGTAAAGTTTCATTTTAGAAAAATGTTTTTCACACTTTAGTGCCATGGCTACTATTAACTCATATCATCATCCTTATCATGCACAATGCGATCATCATATCATCAAAGGAATAAGAATTGGAACATACCTCTTTTAGAGATTCTTCCAAGGCCATGAAGCAAATATTAGCAACTTCATTCTCTTCTTCATCATTGGAGGAATTCTTATCACAAGTGGCCTTAAAACTCCTCTTTTTCTCTTTATTCCATTTCTTCTTCTTCTTGTTCTTGGGGCATTCAAATTTGATGTGGCTTTATTTAGCACATTCATAACATGTAACTTCACTTTTCTTCTCCTTGCTTAAGTTGGATTTGGGGGGAGACTTCTTGAAGGATCACTCATCATTCTTTCTATTCTTGATGAGCTTCTTTTCCCTTTTAGATAACATTGCTAACTCCTCCTCATCTTTACTTTCTTTGATATGGCTAGATTGACTCTCACTTTCAACTTATTTTTTAGATGAAAATTTGAGAGTAATTATTTTCTTCTTCTTAACTTGTACTTCCTCTTTCTCAAAGCATATCTCGTGGGTAAGAAGCTTACCTATTAGAACATATGTAGGTAACTTAGATTATTAGCTTCTTTAATGAAAGCTACCTTTGCTTCAAAATTCTTCTTTGGAAGAGATACAAGAGTCTTGTTGTTGATGTCTTCCAATGAGTAATGCTTCCCAAACTTTTTCAAATTTGTGACAATTCTAAAAAGTCTTTTGGTCATATTGATCACATTCTCATTAGGTTTCATCTTAAATAGCTTATAGTCATGCATCAATAGTTAAACCTTTTTGGACTTGACTCGTTGAGTGCCTTCATCGTAGTTCTCCAAAGTTCTCGATATGCTATATGCACTTATGCAATGTTACACTCTACTATATTCTTCTCTTGATAAAGAACTTAGAAAAAGCTTCATGGCCGTCTTGTTTTTGCCATTACCTTTTCTTTATGCTTCAACCCATTACTCTCTTGGAATCAACTCTTCTACACCGTCAATCATTTAAGATGGAGGCTTCCATTCTCTAAGAACACAATCCCACACATCAATGAGATCACTATTGTGAGGCCTTGCCCGAGCACCGGCCCTGTCCGCTAGAGGAAATCGGGATGCTCATTCGGGTTTAGCCTCACGATGGAACTCTCGGGTTCGGATTTGGTTGATTTTGAAAATGATTTTTAGGGGTCGCCACCTTAATTTTATTTAGTTGGGAAAATATTAAGGAAAAAATCCAAATTGACTCTAATTTATTAATTTTTAAATTAATTTGTCCAAAGATAAAAATCACTAGCCTTCGAATCAAGTCGAGTTTGGGGACTAAATTTTTGGTTTTAAATAATCTAAATTTGGCTATTTAAGTTTAATTCGGCTTGAAAATTAATTTCATGAATGACATTAATAATTGCAAAATAAAATGCATGAACATGGCATAAGATGAATGCATGAAAATTAATGGAATAATAAACATTTACAAATAAAGGAGAGTATTCCCTCCAATCTTTAGAGATTTGGGGGAACCACATGATCACTCTTTAATTAAGATAATTACATAAAAAAAAATGGGATGCCCTCTCTAGCCCTTATGGAATTCTAGTAAGGCCACAAATTCCCTTACAAATATTGTGAAAAGATAATTGATTTATAAAAAAAAAAAAAAGGAAAAATATGCTTAATTTAAAAGAAAATTGGATTTGAGATTTAGACTTAAATTCCAAATGTGCCTACATATCCCGTTTGAATAGGGATCAAAACTCATGTAATTCGCTCCACGATTAAGTGGAGGGGTTTAAAAATGATTTTTTGGGTTTGGAGAATGAGTTTGATTAAAATACCTTGGATTTCGACGGATGAGATGGAAAAAGTGTTTTGCCGGATTGAACTTCCGTTTTATTGGACAGGACAAAATGAGTTGATTAATGATAAAAAAAAAGTGATGAGTGAGTGAATTAATTAATTAAAATGATTAATTAATTAATTAAAATAGTAATTGAGTTGAAAATGAGATTTTTAATTTAATTTTTTAAAAAAGGGGTAATTAATTAATTAAAATGATTAATTAATTAATTAAAATAGGGGATGAGCTTAAAAAAGAGATTTTTTTATTTAATTTAAAAAAAGGTAATTAATTAATTAAAAAGATTAATTAATTAATTATCTTGTAAGTAAAAAAAAAGATTTTTTTTAGTTAATTAAAATGATTAATTAACTAGGCTTGGGTGAGAAAATTAATTAATTAAAATGATTAATTAATTGATTGGAGAGTGGATGGAGGGAGAAGAAGAAAAAAAGTTGATAAATAGCTATCAATATCAACCTTTGGTGTGTGTTAAAATGAGGGAATGGGGAGCCTATTTATAGGCAAATGGGGTAAATGGTAGTTTAGATAATGGAAATGTGAAAAGACCATGGGATAGGGTCAGAAAATGGCTGGTAACTAAACAAAAAGGGGTAAAAAGGTCATTTTACGCGTGTGGGGCCCATTGGACGCAGAAAAGCCCGTGCCTTGGTGCCTGGTGCAACGCTGCGTCAGTGTTTTGCAACGCTCCACAAAGAGGCAATGCGGCGCCTCACAGACTTGACACGACGCCGCACGCCTCTTGTGCGGCACGCCATGTGGTATGGCATGCTTCCCGAGATTTTCCCTGGCGGCCCATTCTTCGAGAATTTTTGGATCAATTCTTGAGAATTCCATGTCAGTTTTTGGGAGCCACAAAGCTCAAAAAAATTAACGGTTAGTGTCGTTAGGATCAAAATTAATTTTAGGACATTTTGACAGTTAGTCTAAGGTAGATTTCGATAAGTTTTGAAAAAGGACTGTCTGATACAGATGGTCCAGTCATGGGCGGAAAGACACCCGGTTGCGCTGAGAATGCTCCAGCCAGTTTTGGAGAGCTTAATGTTAATTTTGATGGTGCTAAAATGAAGGTTCACAACTATCAAGGTAGACTTCCATTCTATGCTTCCAATAAGCATAATTAGTGCCATCAAAGTGAGGCTTGAGATGATTTATCCCCTATTGATCTTTACTCAAGCACGTAAGCTTTTGAAGGTGAGGTGCTGATACTAATTGTAGGCCCTTGTGCACCAAGAAAGGGGTTGAATTGGTTGGTAATTAAAAGTTTTGAGTGAAGAGATAAGGACAGACAGATTGTACATGCAAAAATTATAGTGGTTCGAGTATTAACCAACTCTATATCCACTCTCTAATCTCAATTGGTATACAATTATAGTTATACACTCACAATGGAGTGTTCAAAATCACTCCCAACTCACAAAGTATTTTGTGGCTAGCACTCAACCCTTACGAGTGTTTTTCCCAAAAGGCTCACACTTAACCTGTACAAGAGTTTTACTAAAGGCTCATTGTCAACTTAATACAACTATTTTCTAGTGGCTAACATACAATCCTTGAGCAATTAAAGCTCTTGCAACAAACACAAAGTATAAAATTAAATCTACAAGACTTTAAGAATTAAATTTGCAACAGTTTGGCGATAATGAAGGTTGTTTCTCTTCAAAGAAGTTCTTTGGAAGGGGTATTTATAGTTTTCACCTACCAAAGAGCTGTTACAAATGAATCAAAGCAAAATCCTCCATAACAGCTAGAAAATCTGCATTTAATGATGTGTCAGAGTTAAGTTGCGGTCGCAATCTCATTTAGGTAATTGAAGAATCGTAGTCGCTATCTTCAAATGTCTCAAACGGCTAGTTGACACATGGCAGATTTTTGTTGGTTGCTAAACTATCCATTGGAACGGGTTTTTGTCTATCTGAATTTTGTGGTCGTAATGCACAAGTCTCGGTTGCGATCCTTCTATCGCGTCCAAATGTTGTGGTCGCGACTCTAATTGCAAACTCCACTGTGTCTCTTAGTCCTTTTCTTAAATTAATCACGGTTACGATCAAGGAGTCACAGTTCCAATATGCTTATTGAGATGCAATTTACGGGTCTATTTCTTATACTTAGAGAATTTTCAATTTCTTAATTTTTTAACCTGTTTTAAGCATCTTACCTGTAAAATAAACACTTAATACAAATATTAGAGATTACTAAGCACTTTGATTTGATTGTTAAAATCAAAATAGAGATTACTAAGTTGTAAATCAACTTAAGTCAACAAATATGAAAATATTTAAAAATCAAATTACTTATTGTATTCAATACAATTTTAAGTTAAAAATTTTGATTTATAATTTTAAGTTATTTTTAATTTAATTGAAAATTTTAAGATTAATGTTACCAAATAATTTAAAATTTTAAATCGATTAACTATTAAAAATTTAATTTTGAGTTCTAAATAGTTTTATCAAATATCATTTTACACTACAATTCAAGTTCTTTGCAGGTATTTCAATGTACGTAACCGGCTAATTAAGTAGCAAGTAAAATTAACATGTTTTTAGTGAATGGTGTAGATCAAATTTGGAAGATCTAATGGTTCAAAATTTTGAAAGTTAAGTGTTTTTTTTTTTTTTTGACATTGATATATAACAAGTGTTTTAAACCATTTAGAACGACGCAAAAACCTTACGTAATTGCATCCGTAAGCGGTGAGCATGAAATGACGGTCATGTCCTTCCAATTAGTTATGTTAGTTCACCTTGTCTTTTAATTATTATTAGAGTCTCGCAGAGTACTCCTTGATTACTCTGTTTAGTTAAAAAAAAAAAAGTCCTGTAAAAGAAAATGGGCAAATTAAGATATTGAGTCCATTAAATTAAATTAAATTAAATATTTAGTCTTTTCTTTTTAAAAAACTGATTAATTAGTCCATCAATTTCATTTCATCGATTTATTTAATTTTTCTATTTATTTTTTCACTTTTCCTGCATTTAAAAAAAAAAAAAAAACTAAGAATAAAATTTAAAAGAAGGAAAAATAAAATTTTATTCCTAAAATATCCTCTATCTCTTGTTGCACCTCTCAATCCCTCTATTTATCTTTACACTCCATCTTCAATTAGATGATAAACCAGGAAGTTCAATTAGACCCTCATCCCTATTGAAAATCGACCAAACCTCAAGAGTAGCAATATGTTTCGATTTTACAGTGATGAGGCTCTCCTCTTGGGATCTCTGCTTCATCGGTTTGGAGAAAGCTATTCAAGTGTTTAGAAAGTTTTATTGCAACAAAATTGCTCTTGGAGTTTAAATTCACTGATTCAGATAATTTGTGACTAATAATTAAATTTCTCTTATGTGGAACTATAATTCTTTTATTTATTTATTTATTTGTAATATTTAAAATTAAAATTATATTTATTTTATTTTATTTCTCTAAGAAAAATTATATTAATGGTTGAGTTTTTTATTTATTTAATTATTTTAATTAAATTTATATTAATTTCAATAAGAAAAAATTACATTAGTGGTTGAATTTTTTTATTTAATTCTTATAATGATAATTAATTTTTTAACATCATGAATATCAAGAAAAAAATAAAGAATTTATTTTTATTTATAAATTTTAACATTTTATGGGTAATTTTTTTAAATGATTTTTAAGGATAATTTTAAATTTTTATAAAATATCATATTTACCTTTTATGGAGTTTATTAAACAGAAAATATAAATTCATTATTAGTGTCATATCCCACTTATAAATCTAGTATGTATTATGTACAATCATCATGAAACTACAAATATTATGAACCAATTATTTGCCCTTATACACCAAGAAGGGGATTGAATAGGTGGTGAATTAAAATTTCAATGAAAAGAAATAAGGATAGAAAGATAGACATAAGCAATTTATAATAGTTTAGATTATAACCAATTCTAGATTTATTCCCCATTCACAATTGGATGTTTCCATTATCTATAGAGTTTTACCAAGTTCACTCACTTTCCAATTTAAGGCTTACTTTACAACGTCTAACACTCAACCACCTAACAAAAAATGTGTATTACAAAAGTTTTAAAATTACATCATTTTAAAATAGTAATTGATGTGGTGAATTGGATATAAAATAGTAATTAATGTTAAAATTACATCATTTTAGTGTGAAAATTATATTGGATTGGAAATGGTCTAAAACCATATCTACTTCGTTCCTCCTTTCTATTAGTTTTACAGCAAATTAGAACATCAAATGAATATCAAATAAACAAGAGAATTTTTTTTAAAAAAATTTCCCTTCACAAAATCTATCTTTTCCCCCCCTTTTTATTTAAACTTATAAGAGGGAAATACAAAGCAAAAGTGCAATCATTACATGTACATTCTCAACTAAGATATCACATAGTACTAAACAGTAGTTTTAGTCATTAACACACTCAAATAGAAAGACACATACTTAGTACATGCATAACACATCAAAATTTAGTACATACATAACACATCCAAATACATCTATAGCTATAAGGTATCTCAAAAAATCTCAATTCTAACATTTTCAATGAAAACACCCCTTCAAGCAACTAATTTCCTCCAAATAGTCTCATAATCCAGTGCATTAAACTTTGATATTGTTCATCACATGTTAAAATTACACAAACAATATTCACAAGTGTTTCTATGAGCTCACTGTGTAATACACATTACCCATTTGCCATTAGACACTGTGTCATACACACGTGTTTTTCATTTTTTTTAATAAAAGCTGATATATTATTAATTTTTTTAGAATGGAAAAAAACAAGGATGTGTTTTGCAAAATTACCCAGCCGATATTCTCACCCTATAACACCCGAAAGAGATTGAATCCTAAGCAACACAACCCTTGTGAAAAAACCCCCAGTTGTCTCAGATTACGTAGCAAGAAGAACAAACCAACAATTATGAACAAAGAAACATAACAAAATCTTGACAATTACATAATAGATTAAAAAGCAAAAGGCTAAAAGCAACAGAAAACTAAAATAGCAGATCAAGAGCATGGCCTATAAACAACATATGGCATGGCAGAGAGTGCAGCATAAGTGTTGGCATTCGAGAAGCGAAGGTACCACTAAGAAGAGATCCGCCAATGAGAAATAATCAAATTATTTTAACTTTGGTGATGTGCTAGAAAATACACATCTGAAGTCTGTCATTGACCCTAACATGTGGGAACCCAATGCTCAGGATGGAAGCTAATAGCATGATGATGCCCAATACAACCTATAATTGCAAATGACATTTATAAGAAAATGTACAAAAAGAGTATGATTTTAACAAGCTAAGTGTCACCAAGAAGTTGAAACTAAGTTGTTAAAGGCCTTGAGAGATAACACACCCAGGTATAGCTTAACAGTAACTGTATATACGATTAGACTAAAAAAGAAGGCCTTAGGAGATGGTAAATACGTAGGCAAAATCAATTGTAAATATAAATTTGATTGATCTAAATCCAAAAATTTCCAAAGGTCAACTGGGATAAAGTAAATCCCAAAAACTCAAGAGTCATAATTTTATGGAAGCTTAAGAAACATGGGAAGAAAAAATTGCTTACCCAAACTTTATCTCTGAATGTCAGTAATCCAGGCCAGAGACCTAAAAGTTATTTATTTGGAATCAACATCCTGGGAGAAAAGAAAGAAAAAAGAGAGAAACAGAAGACATAATGGCGTTTATTATTTTGAAAAATAAAAATTGGAGAACACATGCTGGTTTTCCCAAGTAGAGCGAAACTATGTTTATTAAGACAATTCTTAGACTTAACATTTGTTAATTTAGGCTAAAATTATATAGATTTGTATATGCTAATATTATGAATTGAAGAGAGTTAATATATATATATATATATATATATATATATATATATATATATATATATATATATATATATATATATATATATATATATATATATATATATATATATATATATATATATGTTTAGCTAATAATTTTAGCATGAATAAGAACTGAGAAAGGTGTAGAACTAGAAATTATTCATAGAAATTAAAATACTAAATTCAGAAAAGTTTCTTATGATAATAAACCTATTCAAATTTGATAATGTCTGACGAGACAAGTTTATCAGAAAGATGGAAGGTAGTGAGCAAGAGAGAAAAATGAATTGAAATACCTGAACTGAAGTTTCCATTTCTAAACTATATTGACAAGCTTTCATTTTAAGAGCTCTTCAAATTTACTGCCAAAGAAAAAGAATGAACAAGAATTCCTTTGAATTGGCTGGAATTGCTTCGTTGAAGAAAAATGTGAGTAGAAGAGAAATGGGCTGAGGTATAGAAATATAAATGTACCTTTATCCACAATGATTCGTGGGATATAAGAGATCTTGGACCACTCTGAGCCAGTCCCCTCGGCCCAACTTTCTTTGAGAAGAGGATAATTATAAATCTCCAGCTCCCTTAATTTGGAGAGGCGTTGGATGGTTGTAGTTGTTGGTAGATGCTGCAGATTCTTACAACTATGAATTTCAAGTGCTTCAAGTGATGAAAGGTTGCCCAACCACTCTGGCAAAGATTCCACCCCATTGAAATTTTTAATACCTAATGATTCGAGGGTAGTAATGTATTGAAGTTGATCTGGCAGAGACTTCAGATCATTTCGACCTTGTAAAGCTAAATGTTGAAGAGACTAGAGGTCTAGGATTGAATCAAAATCATCTGTGAAATGACAAATGTATAAGCTCTTCAATTGGTTAAGGCAACACAAAATGTTCCCTGGAAAATTAGTTAGGCTTGGACAGAGTACTACTGCTAAATGCAAAAGGCTAGGCAATTCCTGTAAATCATCTGGCATGGTTGTCATCCCTTTGCATGAATATATAAACAAATCTGTCAGAGAATTGCAGGATTGTAACCCAGTCGAAAGAGATTTTAATTGATCATAATGGAAGATGCATAAAGTTTGAAGAGACGTGAGGCCTTGTAGTGTTTGAAGGGATGTCAAATTAGGACAATCTTCTATCTGTAAAAGTTGGAGGGCTGTTAAGGGACGGTTTTCATCAAATAATAAGCAACTGAATTGGTTGCAACGATCGATTTTCAATGCCACAAGTGATGAAAGATGATTTATTATTGGGATGCTTGCCACTTGCAGGCAGTTGGAAATGGTCAATTCTTCAAGTACAGGAAATACAACTCTATCGATTGGTACTATCCATTCATCTAAATCATTCATGTACATTAAAGAGAATTTTTTTAATGCCGGAAACAACCTCGATCCATTGTTCAAGCTTTCACCATCAATACCATAAAACTCATTCCCTAGACATCTTACTCTATCCATTCCATTTATCTTAAGAATTCTAAGGCAAGGAAGATGCCCAAGCCTTGGAATTTCTTCACAGAATTTGCATCCTTCCAATTTCAACCTCACCAAATTATTAAGTATGTGAAAGTTGCTATCATGACTAGAAAACCATGATGAGAATTGTTCACCCCCATAATTCTGAATCTCCAAGCTCTTTATCTCCAGATGATGCTGGAATCCTTCTAACACTTCCTCATCACTGCTGCATCTCTCACTTCTTGGACTCCACACAAATCACAAGGCATAGATTTTTGATTTCTCCTGCAGGTTTGCTTTCTCAGCTTCTTCTCTGTCTCTCACTTGCCCAAGATTGATTATTGTCAATGCACCTCTTAGTTCCTTTAAGCATTCTAGTTCCTGAATATTGCCACTCCCATCTGGACCCACAACAAAAAATGGCAATGTTCATAGACAAGTCAAGTGACTAACCTTAGCTGGCATTTGGTGATAGTGGGAGAAGTAAATATGCCTCAAGCTTATCAAATTACACATTTTATTTTTTGGAAGCTTCATGAGTGAGTTGCACTCGGTGAATCTCAATGTTTGTAAATTGTAAAGCTTGGTGATTGATCCAGGGAACTCCTTGATTTCAGTCTTCGAGACATCAAGATATCTCAAGTGTTTTAATTTCCCAATTGACTTAGGAAACTCTTTTATATTGGCACCTTTCAAGTTTAGAGTTCACAATCTTTTGAACTTCCACCCATCATGAAGGACAAAATCATTTGCAAATAAAGTATGCAAATTTTCGACTCCACCTTTTGGAACTGTTGCTGCTGCAGACATCTCATCGCATGTGAGATTTATATGACAAAAATGAGCATATCTCCAATTGAACAAGTCTTCAAAGTCAGTGTTTCAGACTTTGAAATGCTTAATGCAAGATCATGAACAAGATCATGCATCTTACAGCTCATAGAGTTCCCATATACATCCCTTTCCATATCTTAGAATAAGGAACAAAGAAGTAAGTCATTAAAATACTTGTAACCTGTTTCTTCATGACTTGGCTCAAGAAGCCCTTTAGCCATCCAAATCTGAATTAGTTGTTCCTTTTCAATAGAACAACTTTTTGGAAAAATTGAATAATATGCAAAACATGACTTCAAGTATAAAGGTAAGTGATCAAAACTTAATCTTAAAATAAATAAAATATTGTTCTCTTTATTCCAAATATTTTCATCTCTGATAGATAGCCATTCTACTTTATCTCTTTTATAATGCATTGCCCCACCTAAAACCTTTGCAGCTAGTGGAACACCTTTACATTTATCAGCAATCTCCTTTCCAATAGCCACCAGTTCTAAAGGGATCGATGTGTCTCCTTTGTCGGTTACTCTTTCCTCGATAATGGACCAGCATTCATCATTTGGCAGTAAACTCAGAGTATGCCTATATGAAGGAGAAGTCTCCGCAATAGATGCCACTTTTTTGCTACGAGTTGTAAGAATAATGGCGTTCCCGGAGCTACTACTAATTGCTGACAAACGACTCTTTAAATTATCCCACTTTACAGAATCCTCATTCCACACATCATCAAGTACAAGAAGATTTTTTTTTTTAACTGATTCTCAAGGTGTTTAAGTATTGCATCCTTATTGTCTAACCCACTCGTATGTTTATCAAGAGTTTGCAGCATTTCTTTTAAAATCTTCCTATCTTCAAAATTATCAGAGACAGTGACCCACATAGTTTCATCAAAAAGTTTTTTCTCTTTTACTTCTTTAAACACCAACCTTGCTAAAACAGTCTTTCCAAGACCGCCTATACCCACTATAGCAATAACAGTGAGAACTTGTTGATTGCAAGAGTTCAACAAGTTCATAATTCTAGACACATCACATTCCCTTCCTACAACCCTTGAGCTGTCAAGGACAGAATCTGTATCACGGTCAAGGGTGGAGCTTGCAACTGGGTGTTGGCTAACTTGAGTAGCTATGAGTCCAAAGCCAGTTGCTTCACTCTTAATTTTAGCCAGTGATTCATTTATATTCTTAATTTTATGAGCCATTTTGACACGAAATGCAGCCTTATTAATAGAATGAATGCGGTTGCAGAATGGAAAGCAATGGCTTACCTGTTTGTCTAGCATGTTTTGGATCTTCACTTTTTGTCAAAGAATCTCATATGCAAACTCATCAAGTATATCTTTAGCTTCATAAGCTACATCTTTAAGCTTCTTTAGCTAATGTCTCACAACAATCTTTGTCATCTGTTGCTCCTCTACATCTTGCAACATATCGCGGATCATGCTAAGAGAATCATGAAGAATTTTTAGTTCCTCATCAAGATCCCATACAAGGATGATTTCTTGGGTGATAAGAGAAGCCACTTTGGACAGTATTCCCTCAACCACAAAACTGAGGATAATATCAGCCATATTTCTTTCTTACTCAGACTAATTAAGAAATTATCAGATTGAGATTTAAAAACTAAAGGACGATTGTGCTATTTGCCTATTTGCCTATTTGACTTTATGGCTTCTAACAAATCCCACATCGTTTTTGTGTGGGATTTGAGGAGGTGTCCTAAGTCTGTAAAAGGAGCCTCCTTCTTCATTTGTTAAACATCCCACAATTGTCTTCCTTTCTATTTAGACAATTTGTATTCTTTCTCTCTCTTTTGTAATATTTCTTCAATTAGTGAAATATTATTTTGGTAGTGTTTGAGGACGTAGGCAAAATTGGCCGAACCTCGTTAAAATTCTGGTGTTCTCTTTATGTTATTTTATGTCTATTTAATAGCTATTATCGGGTATAGTTGTTGAGAATTATTGTCCTATTAAAATTACTTGTCTTGATAAAATTCTGTCTAAGGAGTGTGGTTTTTGAATGGGACCGTTGTGACCCCACCATTCTTTCCTGGGAATAGACCTTGGGGTGATTTTTAGTGCAATCATTTTCACTCTAGTCACCTGGATAATAGTTTTCAAGGTAAATTTTGTTATTATTGGTGAAAATTAACCCGATTTCCACAACAATTGGTATCAGAGCTCTTGGTTTATTTTAATATGCTCTGTGGTTGTGGCTTAAGCTGATCTTCTACTTCAGAAAAAATTTTCTTAGGCTAATTGACATTCTGTATTGACAGCTATTAAATAGAATTTATAGCAGAAATGGCAGACAATACAAAATTATCTATATCGACGTCAACAGCTTGATCATCTTCAATTTTGGCAAGAAATGCTATGACAAATGCTAGATTTACAGTGGAGATTTTTTATAGCACCGGTCATTTCAGCATGTGGCAAAGTGAGGTTCTAGATGCCCTTTTTTAGCAGGGTCTAGATATGACCATTGAAGGAGAGAAACTAGATGATGTTGAGGAGAAAGAATGGAAGATGATCAATAGATTGACATGTGATACTATTTGATTGTGTCTTTCTAGAGAGCAGAAGTATGCATTTTCTAAAGAAACTTCTGCAAGTAAATTATGGTAGGCATTGGAGGAGAAATTCTTGAAGAAAAGTAGTCAGAACAAGCTCTATATAAAGAAGAGATTGTTCTGCTTCAATTATGTACCCGGTACCACTATGAATGATCACATTACTAGCTTTAATCAGCTGATGACTAATTTGATGAATATAGATGTGACTTTTAATGACGAAGATCTGGCTCTGATGTTGGTGGGATCGCTTCCTGATGAGTTTGAGTACCTTGAAACTACTCTACTTCATGGAAAGGTTGTTGTGTCTCTCAGTGAAGTAACTACTGCCTTGTATAGTTATGAATTGAGAAAGAAAGAAAAGCAAGAAAATACAAGTGTGGAAGCATAAGCTCTTGTTGTTAGAGGCCGTTTGAAGAGTCAGAATAAAGGAAGGAGAGGGAGATCAAAGTCGAGATCCAGACTCAGCAAAGATGAATGTGCCTTTTGTCGAGAAAAGGGGCATTGGAAGAAAGATTGTCCCAACCTAAAAAAATAAAAGCAAACCTAAAAAGGGAAAGGTTGTCTCAGAGTCAAATGTAGCTAAGTATGATGATGCAAATTTAGACTTCTCATTTGCTGCTACACCATCAACCAGCAGTTCTAGCTCATGGTTGCTAGATTCAGCTTGTAGCCACCATATGACTCCAAATAGAGAATGGTTCTTTGATTTTAAAGAACTAAAAGGTGGAGTTGTCTACACAGCAAATAATTTCCCTCTTGACACATATGGGATTGGTTCAATTCGCTTGAGAAATCAGGATGGATCAATAAGAACCTTAACAGGTGTTCATTATGTGCCGGATTTAATGAGAAATCTCATCTTTGTGGGAACCTTACAGTCTAAAGGTTTAGAAGTAAGAGCGAAGGATGGGATAATGAGGATTATCTCTGGAGCACTTGTGATAATGAAGGGAATTCGAAAAAGAAACAATGTGTATTACTTTCTGGGTAGTACAATTGTTGGGATAGCAGCAGTAACAGTTTCTACTAATGATTAGGAGTCAGAAGCAACCAGGTTATGGTATATGCGTTTGGGGCATACTGGAGAAAAATCTTTGAAATTACTGATAGATCATGGATTATTGAAAGGAGTACGGGCTTGCAAATTGAATTTTTGTGAGCATTGCATCAAAGGGAAGAAGACAAGGGTGAAATTTGGAACAGTAATTCATGATACTTAGGGCATTTTGGATTATGTTCATTCAGATTTATGGGGGCCTTCCAAGACAACTTCTTTAGGAGGAAAACACTATTATGTTACCTTTTGTCACGACCCATCTTTAAGCCGCGACTGTCCTAGGGCATAGGGAGACGTAAGGTCACCTAAACCTGTAGAACAACCTAAAACTCATAAGCTATTACTATTACGTTACCCTTAACCCAAGATCGTAGCCATAATTCCCATGTAATAGTCATTCAATGCCTAAATTCATTTTCATACTTATCGCTTTTGAACTCCAATTTTCCAGTATACTAATTGCAACTTAAGTGAGTATTAATCGTGTATCTGAACTATAGTAAGATAATACCCAATCACACATACTAATAATACTCTAAGTTATACCATTATTACAGACTTTAACAAAACATGGAGCTCTAGAGTGAAACTTCCAAAAATTACAACATAATATGTACATGATAACACCAAAACTAGCAACGCAATTTCCAAGCGAAGATGTAGAACTTGGAATTTACCTTACCGAACCATCAACTGATCCTGAAAATAAATAACAACTATGGGGTGAGACAAAGCTCAGTGAGTACAAAATAATACTGTATAAAATAAACAAGTGGTAGGTGGTTTAGTGATAATTTTTTATAGCAATGAAGTGAAACGGATCAAGAATTATTCTTATGGAATAGTTTTCCATATACAGTAAATATTGCATTTTTAGCAGAATATTTCCTTTATTGGAAACGGTATGTTTCCCACATAATCATTTGAGTGGCGGCTTACGCTTTGCTCACTCCCATTTCAGTCACACGTACAACTGATCGGGTCGTACATACTGGGGACCATAAACCTTTCCCAGCTAGGGTTTGGATGCTCTTTACCCTATCCGTGGGTTCATTACCATTGTGCACAAGACTGATGTATTGCCCCACATCAGAGAGGTATTCTGCTTATCACAGTATCATTAAAACATTTTTTCTTTCCATCCATGAAATAATTCAATGGATAATATATCAATAAATAATCAAAATTCCCATCATTGATCATATTAGGAAATGAGGCAATAAGGCTCATTTGGCCAAGTGCCATAAGAGATATTTAATTCAATAATTGGTAAAGCATATCATGCATGCCAAAGAATTACAATGCATTTTAATTAGGGAAAGGGATTCAACATTCAGGCTTATATTTAAAGCACAAGAAATATAATATTATTAGGTACTCACCTTTTACTCCTTAGCTCCTATACCAATAGTTCTAGTGCAGATTATAGCTTCTCGGTATCCCGAGCAATGCCTTTGCCTTTCGATTCTACGAATACACCCCAAACAATCGTATATTAATTCCTACTCCTCTAACTTGCTAATCTCATTCTAACTCAACTTAACATTAACTTCCTACTACTAATCACCAAAACACATTCCAATACATTAAACAATAACATACATAAACACATTAATTATTTAATCACTTTATTCCAAAATCCCATGTTGTCCAAATCCTTTCATTAAAACAATTAGGTTCCTTTTTCCTTCCTAATTCCTTAATTAAATTCTATGTTTATCAAACTAATACTCAAACAATCAACATTCATTCACCAATTGAAATTAATCTCTTTCAATTCCCATAAACCCTAACTTTACCAAATTGGGATGATTTGGGGAAAACCCAAAATTTCTCAATCAAATCTCAAATTGATCTTGCAAAGATGAAATTAATGTCATGCAAAGCCTACCACAACAATCAAACATCAAACTACACTTCACATTACACACTTCCCTTATATCATGCATTATGCCTTCAAGAATTTCAATCTTTGAATAAAATCTCTAAATTCAAATTTTACATTTTTAAACCACTTTTCAACATCCCAAATAACCTTAGATATTGTTAAAAAAAATTTTGGACACTTCCCCTAAAAACCCTAGTTTGGCCGAACCTTATGTAAGGTTCCTTCTCATTTATCTTTCATGCTTCCCTTGTTATTATTCACCTATTAAACCCCAAATCCTTAACCCCAATTCTCATATTTCATCACTTAACATGCCAAACTAACTCTTCTTCAAATCATTCCACCAAAATCCAATTGTAGAAATCAAAAGAAAAGGAATAATTGCTAATAATTTATCACACTTAAGCTAAGGAAAGAAAGGAATTACTTAAGCAATAAATCTCACCTTGAAATGCTCCAAATTTAGCTCTAAGTTAAAGAATGAGTTGGGAGGTTTTTAGTCTTTGGTGAGGGTGAAATTTTTGGTGTAGGTTACAAATAAAATGGTTTAACACAATTTCATTTTATATACAAATAAAATCAATGGTGGTGATTTAATCACACAAGATCAATGGTCACATTTTTGCTTGAAATGGAGGGCTAAGATTGATCAAGATGGATGGTTGAGATGGCCCTTAGGTGTATGGTGACTAAGCATCAAAATAATGAATACCATCATCACCAAAATGAACATAATCATGGTGATGGAAAAGTAGGAGGCTTAGGTGTAAAGTTGACATAAGTCAACAAATATGGCTAACTTAAATTCCTTCTCATCCTAACCCCTAATTAACTTGTTCTAACAATACTTTAGTCAAGCTCCACCACAATTTGAGGCCTTAGGGCCTGCCACTCCATGGGTTTGGGCTTTGAGTCCAAAAACCCATCAATAAGCCCACCCGAAAACGTTTTCTGAACTTAAAAATTTTTTGTAACTTTTTCCTTTCCCTTTCACTTGGCATTTTAAATCTTACCTTTCCATATCATAATAAGCTTAAACTAAGCCATGTTACATAAAATTAATTCAATCAAACATACAATAAATATTCATATCTCATGAAAATATACACTCAAGCACTTAGCACCAACAAGAGTTTCTGTCACCCTATTACTATGTCATTGATACTATACTCATAAAATTTATATTCTATGGTATTATTATAACTCTGATGAGCTATGGAGACCTTGGGTATTACACCTTTGTTGATGATTTTTCCCAGAGAGTTTGGGTGTACACGATGAAGACGAAGGATGAGGTGTTGGGAATTTTCCTTAAATGGAAAAAGATGATAGAGACTCAAACAGGTAGAAAAGTCAAACGTCTTCATACAGACAATGGTGGAGAGTTCAAAAATGATCCATTTTTGAAACTCTGTGAAGATGAAGGTATTGTCAGGCACTTCACCATCAGAAATACACCACAATATAATGGGGTGGCTGAGCATATGAACCAGACATTGCTGGAGAAGGTTCGGTGTATGTTGTCCAATGTTGGGTTGGGCAAAGAATTTTAGGCTGAGGCTTTGGTATATGCTTGTCACCTTGTCAACCGTTTACCATCGACTGCTATTAGTGGCAAGACACCATTGGAGAAATGGTTTGGAAAACCTGCTACAGATTATGATTTCTTACATATTTTTGGTTCCATTGCATATTATCATATTAAGGAGTCAAAGCTAAATCCAAGAGCAAAAAAGGCGATCTTTATAGGGATCACCTTTGGTGTAAAAGGCTATCGTCTTTAGTGTCCAGAGACAAAGAAAGTAATCTTCAGTAGGGATGTTACCTTTGATGAATCTATCATGTTGAGAATGGTAACTGATGAATAGAAAGATGGTACTCCACAGCAGGTGGAGGATACTTCCAAACAGGTGGAGTTTGATGGTAACAAAATTGTCTTAACCAACAAAGAAACTGATGATGACTCTCTTATGGTAGAAGAAGAATCAAATGAAGAAGAGGTTCAAACCCAAGAACCTCCACAGCAACATGAATCAATTGCACTAAGAAAGGGAAAGAGGACCATTAGACAACCTGCTCATTATGCTGATATGGTCTCTTTTGCATTACCAATTGCAATTGATGATGTTCCTACCACTTTTAATGAAGCAGTTCAAAGTTTAGAACAGAAAAAGTGGAGGATCACTATGAATGAAGAAATGCAGTCCCTTCAAAAGTATTAGACATGGAAACTAGCTAGTCTTCCGAAGGGAAAAAAGGCAATTGGGTGCAAATGGGTATATGCAAAGAAAGATGGATTTCTGGACAAGGATAATGTTCGTTACAAAGCAAGATTGGTGGCTAAAGGCTACGCTCAGACGGAGGGAGTTGATTATAATGAAGTATTTTCTCCAGTTGTAAAGCATTCCTCCATCAGAATTTTATTGGCTTTAGTAGCACAATTAGATTTGGAACTAGTTCAGATGGATGTAAAAATTACATTTTTACATGGAGACTTGGATGAGGAAATCTATATGACTCAGCCAGATGGATTCAAAGTTGCTGGAAAAGAAAAGATGGTATGCAAATTGGAAAAATCATTATATGGATTGAAGCAATCTCCAAGGTAGTGGTACAAGCAATTTGATAAGTTTATGATAGGGCAGAAGTATACGAGAAGCAAATATGATCATTGTATGTACTTACGCAAGCTACAAGATGGAACCTATATATATCTTCTTCTTTATGTTGATGATATATTGATAGCTTCCAGGAGTCAGATAGAAATTGAGAAATTAAAGACTCAATTGAACAGGGAGTTTGAGATGAAAGATCTCGGTGAAGCAAAGAAGATTCTCGGTATGGAGATTTCAAGAGATAGGAAATTAGGGAGGCTTTGTTTATTTCAGAAAGAATATTTGAGGAAGGTACTAAAA